>MU785059.1:1008-72457 GCA_026770625.1 Nicotiana glauca | reverse complement strand
TATGCAACCACTTCTCAAACACCACCACCTCCACCACCAAAGCAAATCCCACCACCTTCTCCACCAGTTGCTCCTGTGTACGTGGCTCCTCCACCCGCCATGTTACACAAATCTTCAAGTGAACCTTTGTTCCACACTCAAGAAAACCATTATTATCCACCCGAGCCCACTTTTAGAGCTCATGAGCCTTACCCTTATACTCCCCATGAGCCTTACCCTTATACATGCAAGGTCTTGGAGGACAAGTAAGTGTTGCTTATAAAGACCTGTGTTTGTTTCCAGAAGTCCAACTCCCTGTGGGTTTCAAATTGCCGAAGTTTGTTCTTTATGATGGGCATGGTGACCCCGTGGCCCATTTAAGGGGGTTTTGTAGAAAAATGAGGGGTGCTGGAGGAAAAGATGAATTATTAATGGCATACTTCAGCAAAAGCCTTAGTGGGTCGGCTTTAGAGAGGTATACTAGGCAGGATCACACCCGATAGTAAGCATGGGATGACTTAGCCCAAGCCTTTGCAAATCATTTTGAGTATAATCTGGAGATTGTTCCCGATCGTCTCTTCTTGACCAAGATTGAAAAGAAACCTGAGGAGAGTTTTAGAGAATATGGATTTCGATGGAGAGAGCAGGCCGCGAGGGTCGATCCACCTATGAAAGAGGGTGAGATGGTGGATTATTTTTTGCAGGCTTTAGAGCCTACCTATTACGGCCATCTAGTGTCAGCCGTGGGCAAAAATTTCAATGAAGTCATCAAGATGGGAAGCATGGTAGAAGAGGGTTTGAAGTCAAATAACATTTTGAGTTACTCCACAATAAAAGCAACCACACAAGCCATCCAGACTGGCACTGGAGGGATTTTGAGAAAGAAGAAGAGAGAAGAAGTTGCTGTGGTGGAATCTAGGACATGGTCCAAGGGTCCTTCACCCTATTATCACCAACCCCGTCCACATCATCAACCCTACCCACATACACCATATGGCCCACCACAACATTATTATCCACCTCCCATTCCTATTTCTCAGTTTACCATGCCCAAACTTATCCTCAACCTCAGGCACCCTGGCGTGCACCCACTCCCTATAACACTTGTCATACCCAAAATGCATACCCACCTCCCAGAATATACAGAAATCCCGGTGGAACTGGTTTGCGACCAAACCCTGCTGCCAAGAATGACAGATTTCAAAAGAAAAAGACTTTCACTCCGCTAGGAGAATCTTATACTAGCCTGTTCCACAAGTTGAGGCAGCTTGGAATGCTAAACCCAATTGAGCTAAAAATACCAAATCCTCCACCAAGGAACCTGGACCATTCAGTTAGTTGTGAATATTGCTCAGGAGCTCCGGGGCATGATACGGAGAAATGTTGGCATCTGAAAACTGCTATTCAGGAACTTATGATACCAGGAGAATTGAAGTACAGGCTCTAAAAACTCCCAATATCACGCAGAATCCATTACCAACTCATCATGAAGCTCACATGATCGAGTTAGTGCAGAGGGGAGAATACAAGAAGCCATCACAAACGGTGATGATGATTAAGGCGAGTTAAAGCAAAGCAAATGAGAAATCAATCGGTGAGAAAGCATTGGTCGCCGTGGAACAAGTGGTCAATGAGCCAGTGTTGATAGTGAAGCCAGAACCTGTTAAAGTGTCAATACCAGGAGCAATTATTAAGCCCGTGTTGGTTGTAAAGGGTGCTCATACAGAACCGGTTATCATTAAACCGGCTGTTCAGTTGTCTGTGGTTAGTGAAAAGGCTGTACCGTGGAATTATGATCGGGTGAGTGTTATGTACAGAGTAAAAGAAGTTAAAGAAGAAGTATGTGAAATGCATGGGTTGACTAGATCAGGGAGGTGCTTTGCCCTTGAAGAATTGAGTAAAGTTAAAGCAATTAGAGATAATACGGCACCAGTGAAAAGAGCTGTTACCGAAGAGGAAGCTGAAGAGTTTTTGAAAAAGATGAAGGCACAGGACTATTCAATCGTGGAACAATTAAGGAAAACGTCGGCGCAGATCTCACTATTATCTCTATTGATCCATTCGGATGAACATCACCGGGCGCTAATGAAGATTTTAAATGAAGCACATGTGCCAGAGAAGATTACTGTGAATCATCTTGAGAAGATTGCAAACAAAATTTTTGAGGTTAACAGGGTAACATTCTCCGATGATGAATTGCCGATGGAAGGAACTGAACACAATAGAGCCCTGTACCTCACAGTGAAATGTGAGGATACCGTGGTGACTTGGGTGCTAATTGATAATGGGTCTAGTGCCAATATTTTCCCTCTATCCACTCTAGAAAAGCTGAAGGTTGACAATGAAAGAATTCATAAGAATAGTATCTGTGTAAGGGGATTCGATGGCGGAGGGAAGAATAAAGTGGGAGATATTGTGTTGGAGCTAACAATAGGACCTGTGGAGTTTACTATGGAATTCCAAGTGCTTGATCTTGCTGTTTCTTACAATCTTTTATTGGGTCGACCATGGATCCATGCCGCAAAAGCAGTGCCGTCAACTCTACATCAAATGGTCAAATTTGAATGGGATCGGCAAGAGATCGTGGTCCATAGGGAGGACAATTATTGCAATAATATTACACCCTTCGAGGAAGTTGAAGATGATAAAGGCCCGTGGGTGTACCAAGTTGTGGATACAGTTCCAGTTGCTAAAATCCCGGAAGGGGAGTATGTTCCTGTGCCTAAAGTGGCTGCTGCATCTGCTATGGTGGCGACAGAGATGTTAAGGAATGGATTTCTGCCTGGAAAGGGTTTGGGAGCTTCACTACAGGGCATTATACAGCCAGTGTTTCTTCCTAGTAATATTGATACTTTCGGATTAGGCTTTAAACCCACTTCTGCTGACATAAGGAGAGCCAGAAAGATGAAAAAGAGAGTATGGACCCTTCCTAAACCTATTCCTCGCCTTTCCCGTTCCTTTGTCCGGTCTGGTACTAAAAGGCGCCCAGTAACAGTAATGCCCAGTACTGTGGTGATAGAACCCGACAGGGAGTTGGTCAAAAGGTTTGAAAGATTGTTTGAAGTGAATATGGCGGGAGCAGGTGAAGGTCCAAGCAAAATTAATGTGCAGTTCGTGGGATCTCAGGCCAATCTTAATAACTGGGAAGCTACTCCTCTTCCAACTCGGAAGGATTCATGGTAGTTAGTTTTTGATTTTCTTTTTAGTATTAAATCTGGATTATTTCCAAGGTTGTAATTCAGATTTCTATGTTCCATCCATTTGGATGAGTTAAACCTTGTTATATTACAATTTCAATCAAATGTAATTTCTTTCTCTCTTCATTCCTGACAGCCTTTATTTTGTCTTTCTTTTCTCTTTCTTGAATAGTCCATTTTATGCTGGTTTCAATGATGTGTCATGCATGAGGAGTTCCTGGCCTAGTCTTGATAACCAATGTGAAATAGTAATACAAGAATTGGATGTGATGATGAGGTGGAGTATGATGATGAGGAAGCTTTGGAAGAAATCAGTAAAGAATTAAGTCAGTTTGAGGAAAAACCCAAACCTAACTTGAATGACACCGAGGCAATCAATCTAGGGGATCTAGAAAATATTCGGGAAATAAAAGTAAGTGTTCATTTGGCCAAAAATTGATAAAAGCTGCTGATAAGGCTGCTTCTTATTCATCGGGGAGTGAGTTTGTGCCCTCCAAAAGCATCTCCTCAGATTCAATCCCAACTCACATAACCGACCCCCTCCACTTAGTTGATACCCCTCCACAATCACCCACTTCCAAAAAACCAGTGAATGTAGTCTCGGATTCTTCTGACGAGTCCGCAGCCTGTTGTGGGAAATACTCCACCTCCTCCACAATTTCATTATCTGGGGAGAGTGCGGGCAAAGATGAGGGATATGAGCCTCAGATTGGGGGGTATTTAAAGAACTAGAAAACCTGAAGTTTGGGAAAATAGATTTGTTAGTCAAGTGGAATTTCACAAGTTTAGGGAGTGGTGGCTGGTGAGGAAGTTGATACCGGAGAGAAGCTTTATTGACACCGACCTTTTACCCCATAACCCGAATGTGAAAAGGGAGTTCCGAACTAGACATGGCTGGGAGTTTTTCTCGGAGAAGTGCATAGATGCAAATGAGCATATGGTTAGAGAATTTTACTCTAATGTGGCTCACATTGTCAAGGATACTAAGGCGACCAAAGTGAGAGATAAAGTAGTGTTGTTTGATGGCATCTCTTTGAATGAATATTTGGGGTTCCAAGATGAGGATGAGTCATTTTATCTAGTAAAGTTAGGGATGGGAGAGGATGTCCATCCTTGGTTGGCTCAGTTCTTAGCTATCCCAGGTACTGTGCCACAGTGGCTGCAAGTGGGGAAGAAAATATTCCGGAACACCTTCAACTTTAAGACTCGAGGGTGGTTAACATTTATATGCAGTCGGCTTGACCCTTCTACCCAGGATAATACTATTCCACTTACCTGGGATATTCTTGTTGCTTCTATTATGGCCTGGTACCCTATCAATGAGGGTAGTGTGATGTCGAGGATGACTTATGCTATGGGACAGGAGCATGATCGGAACTACCTTTTTCCCAACACCCTTTATATGTATTTTAGGGATCTGGAGGTCGAGAAGAAAAGGTATGACATCAAGACCAAGCCTTTGGCCCCTTACTCTTGGTAAAACATGCAGGGCTCGGGCAACCCTAAATCCAAGAACTACAAGCCACCTACCTCTGTCCCAATTAGCCAGTCTAAGGTGCCAGTTGCTGTCGAGCCTTCCACCGAGCCTGTTGCCACTACTGTTGTAGACTTACCTCCAGGACCATCCTCTTCTGCTGGTCCCAGTACTTTAGCGGGCCCGGGGGTACCATCTTCAAAGACTCATCCCTTCACTACCCATCGGTTGAGTCAGTCCTTGGCTAGCTGGAACAACTTGACGTCGGTTGTGACTTCCAAGTTGTCCACTTTTTCCTCCACTATTCAGACTCAGGCAGCACCTCAACCAGCCTAGATTCCTTATTCCATTGACGACACTTTGTAAAAGCTCTAGAAAGACAGGAAAAAGATTATGGAGACACAAGCCACTTTGACTACTGCTGTGGAGTCACATGGCAAGGCTCTGAAGGAGCTTGCTAAAGATAACGGGAAACTGAGGAAAAAACGAGCTTCTAAGGAGTCTGTGAAGCAGCTCTGGACAGATGCGGACAAGATATTGGCAGATCAGATGAATTTAGACTTGTTATTCGGGGACCCAGCCCCAGATCCAGCAACACCAGTAGCAGACATAGTTGGAGCATGCACCCAGGCAGCCTAGGAAGAAGAGGAAGCTCCCCAGTGCAGCTGATGCAGTGATTGAGGTGGCAGTCCAACATGAGACCTTTTCCAGTTTGCCACATGCTGCACCTAGCATTCAGCTGGTCCAAGAGCAGGTCCCAGTCCCAGCAACTGAGCAGCAGGAGTCTGAGAACCAGTTTGAGGTTCCCACCTATACAAAGGACCAGGGGACCACTGAGGATCCCATGCAGACGGACCGGTCCTAGGGAGCTCTTCTATATATCCTTTCATTGATTTTTATGCTTATTTGTGGAGTTGGAATTGGGGACAATGACAACTGTTATTCGTGGGGTGCGCCATACTTTTGATTTTCTGGATGACTGTATATATAGATTGATAGCTTTTGCTTTACTTTGATTTTCTATTTCGGGTTATATATAACTTTAGATTTAGCTACCTTTATCATACTTTTATTCTCTCTTTTGGTCTGTATATAAAGTTACATTTATGTATATATTTATCCCCCGTTATATATTCTACTCCCATATTGTACATATTCATCCGGTTTTCTATTTTCGTTCGTTTTTAGCTTTATAGATAGGCTCGTAGCCTTTCGTTTTGTTTTTGGCATTTTGAAGAAGCCCTTGGTTTTCTTAATGTCACGGTTCTTTTCAAGGGTGGAATAGTGTGTGAACTGGGTGGTTCTTCCCAATTATAGATGGCGTGATAACCTTCTTAAGGGTTTGAGTCCATTTTTGATTTTTCTTTTTGTTTTTGGATAGTTGTAGTTAAGGGTACCTCAAGCAAAGCTTCACTTGGGCCTAGCACACTTGCCTTTGATTCTATGGTCAAAAACATAATGTTGTGTTTAGGATGGTGAAAGTCATGGCCTTGTGACTCTTGTGTTGACCAAACAATCATCATGTGGTCTTTTCAGACAATTGTGTGCTTAAATCATAACTAAGGTCGTTATGGGCCCTTGAGTCGATGTCTTTAGAAATCCTTGAGTGTGTATGGTGAGAAATCGAATTATGAGTCCAAGTCCCGAGCCAATAGTCTAGAACTTGCCCTGAATGTTTGTTGAGGCGAAATCATAGGTGAAATTTGACTTGAGAAGTGATTATAGGCTCTCCTTGATACAAATGTCAAGTTGAAAAATTCCATGGCCAACCAATGAGATGATCCCTAATTAACCCTTTTGAGCCTTAAACCTTTTTCTTTCAAGAACCGATGCTACAAGCCTATACCCATTCTTAATGATACCCTCTTTTGGCACCCAAATATTCCCTTGAGTAATGGCAAATGTCTAAATTTGGGGGGAGAGACAAGAAAGTAAACAAAGTGGTAAAAGGTACAAAAGCAAAAGAAAAGGAAGGAAATGAAAAAGAAAAAAAAAGGAAAAGATAAAAAGAAAGACCAATGTGAACAAGAATAAAAAGGGATTCAAGGAAAACAAAAGTGAAAAGGGTGTGGAAAAAGTAGAAAAAGGAGAAATGCTTTGAATTACATAAGAAAGATGATAATATGTCCCTCTAACCCCTTGAAAAGAAGTGAAGTACTCAAATGAGTCAAGAAAGTGTGCCAAAATGAATTAGAAGAAGTGCTTAAGGGCAGATTGAACCCACTTGAATAAAAACATGTCCTACCCTTACCCAAAAGCCTTCACAATGACTCCACAAAAGCCCTATATGATCTTGAGTTGAAGGAAGCCTACATTAGTGGATACTTACATAAGGGGCAAGCATATGGTACCTATAGCCGGATTTGTGACCTTCTTCTTGAGAGAGATGAGTGTGAACTTCTTCTTGAGAGAGATGAGTGTGAACTTCTTCTTGAGAGAGATAAGTGAAAGTCCATCAACATCGGTTTGTGTGTCAATACTCTAAAAGGTGAGGTTCTCTTAGGGAGAGTTGAGGACGTGTGAGTTTGGGTTCCATAATGACTGAAGTAATTGAGAGAAGTTCTTTGATGAAACGTGTCAACTCTTGATGCACTTGTGTCACACTTGATCCATAGTTTTCAAAGTCTAAATGTGTTAATGATGCATTCGTATTGAGGGCAATTGTTAGTCCCAATTGATGCTTGTTGAGGTTACTTTAGGATAGCAGGAATTACTTGGATATTCCTTTAATGGGTGGGTCTTATTTTGTTTTCTTGAGGACAAGCAAAAATTTAAGTTTGGGGGAGTTTATAAGTAGGATTTGAATGTGTTTTATGCCCCTACTTGCCTATGCTTTGAGCATAAATTTCTACAAAATAGTCCCAAAATGCTCACAGGTTGTACTTGAATGCAGGTTTGAGCGACAAAGTGATGAAATGTCAAATATCGGCTCAAAACAAAGTGAAACCTGCTCAAGTATCAATGACCAAGTGAAGTGAAGGAAAAAGAGCCTAGTGCGGACCGCGCAACTGTGACCGCGACTGCACTAGGAGGTTCAGAGATGAGGCATATTCAGAACAAAGACAATGTGGCCGCAGTCAGATTCTTGCGGCTCGCGTTCGTGCATCGTGGCCGTACTGCCTATTTACGCGTTCCACATCAGGAGATTTAGAGAGCTATTATTTTGGTCAAGAGCAAGCCATGCAGCCGCGGTCATCACTGCGCGGTCCGCGCCAGACCTCTTACGCGACCGTGTTACCTTTTTAGGCGGTCCGCATCCTTCAAATTTAGAGAGATAAATAGTGAAGTCCAAGATCCAGTGTGGCCGTGGTCGTGTTTGCGTGACCCGCACTGACCCCGCAGGGGTATTTTTGTCCATTTTTTCCAACCCACTATAAATAGAATATTTTACCATTTGTTGAAAATGTTTTTTGCTCTGAACGCAGCTGAGCTCGTGAGACCGAATATTGTAGCCATTTTTGGCACTTTTGCTCTTTATTATTGAATATTCTACTTAGTAATTAATTAATTTGTTTAGTTCCTCATCTATTTCTTCTATTTCTTCTTTAATTATGTCTAGCTAAACCCATTAGCTGGGGTTGTGGATCAACCATAGTGTGGGTAATGGATGGGTGTTTCATTCTAATGATAGATTGATATTGGGTATTTGTTATTTGGGTTGATTTTATGTTTTAATTAAGGATTGGTGGTTGCAAACACTGATTCTAGCTCTGTGGGTTTAACTCTTCTTGAGAAAGAGAGAACATGACCCCAAAATTGACCCAATAAGGAATTGGGATGGGCCCATGAGAAATGGTAGTCCCAATTAACGGGTTAAATCTCGAATGAGTAATCACCCTACTTGAACCCTAGTTGCTTTGTCTAATTGGCCTACCTAATTGGTCTCGAGAGAGTCAATTAGGCAAAATCACTCTCTCTATCGAGAGGTGCAAGAGTGGGTACAATTGTGTAAAGGTTATAGCATAAGCCCCAAATATGTCAGTTTATCCTTAGTAGCATCTACCCGTTAATTAGCCACCTAGGTAATGCCATGACCCTAGTGCCTTTCTCTCATTAATTACAACTTAGCAACATTCCCTTAGCATAATTTAGTTTTAATCCTTAGTTTATAATAGTAGTTATAAATATAAAAACCCAAAAATGTTTGAAGTTCAATTAGAAGCACAAACGCATCTCTAGGCTAGACGGATAATACAACTCCACTACTAGCTCCCTATGGAAATTCGATCTCGAACCACTATTCGGGTAAAATCTGTTGCGACCCGCTCTTCCTACATTCGTGTAGCGTTGAGTCGGTAGCGATCAGGAGTCTAAGCTCCTCCCCCCTGAGATGTGGCTAGTGCAAGTTGAATCAACCTTGCTTTAGCTAGAGTACCGAACATGCTTAAGAACTATGAAAGGGTCTGCTAAATTGTAGGGGTGGCAACAGGATCCTTGGGTGCCTTCCCCCTAACTGGAGCGACCGGTGGCTCCTCTGTTGCATCTCGGATAGGTGATATGACCGCACCCTTACCCCGTCCTCTCCCGGATCTAGTAGGTTGGTGCGGGTGTCTGATCATCGGATCCAACAGTGCGTGTCCTCACCATTCCTGAGAGAATAGGAAGTCAAGGATTCAGTTTGCAAAGACAACCAATTCGCACGATACGAAATAAAAGAAGTAAAGTTTTCCTAACAGTTCCTTAGCCTCTCGAAGATAAGTATAGACGTCTCTGTACCGATCTGCAAGACTCTGCTAAACTTGCTTATGACTCTTAATACCTATGAGCCTAGAGCACTTATACCAATTTGTCATGACCCTAATTTTCCTACATACGATATCATGATGGCACCTAGTCTTTACGACTAGGTAACCCTAACATTCAGTAATAACTTGACCTAAATAAATAACAAAATACCAAAACAAGTCTAATAAATTGACATAATCTTCTGAAGTAGAATCTCAACAAAACACTTCCCAAAACCGGTGGAATTGAGTCTTAAGCACTACAGAGTAAGCTAAAATGTCTACTACATCATTGTCTAAATGAAAATACAATAGGAAGTAAAGATGAAGGAAGGTGATTCCGACACCTGCATACATGGAGCAGGTATACCTTAAAGTCTCCAAGAATAACAACTCAAATCAACTCTAGCGTCACCCACGGTATACGTACCTGGATATGCACAAAAAATGTGCAAAAGCGTAGTATGAGTGCACCACTACATTTTCTAGTAAGTATCAACCCTAACCTTGGTAGAGTAGTGACGAGGCCAAGTGAAGACACCTACTAGGGTATAAATAAATAGTATAAAAATATAAGATCGAATAAAAATAGAAGGCTGATAAATAACTGATACGAAACATGTTAATAGCATGAACTAATATCGAAATTTAAGCATGAAAATAACATAAAGGAAGGAATTGAAGAGAACCACAATGCCAACAACTAACAGAATAAGGAAGAACAAAATCATAGGAAATATTCCCACCAAAACTCCTTGTCACATGAGATAAGCAATGAGAATCACAACGAGGTACCGCCTCGTGTACAATAAGAACCACCACCGATGTACTGCCTCATATTCACAATTCACAATTTCAATCACAATCTTTCCTTATAACGTCGCGTGAGCCTTACCTATAAATAGTTATAAAAAACATTATTTTTCGAAATAACTACACGCACTTTAGCCCACTTTATGATGTCACGTGGCTTCACATAGTTTGCGTACAAGGAACACACACATAAGTCCCACCTTATGCCGCCGTATGCACATTAATCTATAGCCTTATACCGCCGCATGCGCGTTAATATTACATCACAATAATAACTTGTACCACAAGTTCCCATATGCCTTAACTTGCCAATAATCAACAATATCAATATTTTCAAAAAAATATCCCATGGCCCAACCACAATGTGTATAGAAATATCTACAACAATAATGAATGTAAAATGCTCAACAAGAAAGATGTCTCAACAATAAACAATTTTGCCTCAACGTAATAATAGCTTTCACAACTTCAACACCAATAACTTAACAATGAGAGAGATAATATATAACCGCGATATTAAATAATAATAACTCACAATGGAAGAGATAACGTGTAACAATGACTTCAAATAATGGGAATCAATATTGAAAGAGATAACATGAACAATAACTTCAAATAATGATAATCAACAACGATAGAGATAACATGAAAATAACTTCAAATAATGATGATCAACAATGATGAGATACCAAGTGAAAATAAAAGAGGCAACAAATTCAACTAAAGTACGAGAGCAATTTATTAATTAGGATGTAGAACAAGAGTTAATGGGTCATTTAAGCCATGTAAGAATAGACTATCACAAGCAAGAAAAAATTGACTATGAGAATTTAGAATATGATATGACAAATTAATTAAAGCATGGAAAGAGTCTAAGCATCCTAAACTGCTCAAAAACCACATATAACATGTGTACACACTCGTCACCTTGCATACACGGGTTTCACATAGCACAAACAACATTATCAATCCAAAATCTTAAGGGGTAGATGTAACAACCCGACCGGTCGTTTTGATCTTTTGCACTTTGATTGCTAGTTCTCAGGCATGACTTTCCCCATGTAATGTATTATGACTTAGGTAAATTGTTGGTTTTGGTTTTCAGGGAAATCAGAATGAATTTGGAAGATTAGTTCTTAGTTTAAAGCTTAAAAATTTGAAAGGTTTAACCAAGATTTGACCTATTTGAATATGATCTCGTATTGGAATTATTATGTTTTGGTTAGCTCCGTTAAGAAATTTGGGACTTAGGAGCATGATCAGAATGCATTTTGGAGGTCCGTGGAAGGCTTAGGCTTGAATTGGCGAAATTGAGATTTCGGCGTTTTTCGGTTGATAGGTGAGATTTTGATATAGAGGTCGGAATAAATTCTAGGAGTTGCAGTAGCTTCGTTTTGTCATTTGGGATGTGTGTGTAAAATTTCAGGTCATTCAGACGTGGTTTTGTTGTGTTTTTTATCAAAAGCGTATTTCGTAAGATTTTAGGATTCTTAGGCTTGAATCTGATACAAATTTGATATTTTGATGTTGTTTTGAGCGTTCTGAAGGTTGGAACAAGTTTCAACAATATTATGGAATATGTTGGCATGTTTGTTTGAGGTCCTGAGGGTTTCGGGTGAGTTTCGAGTGGTCAATCAGACCATTTCTTGTGGTTTGAAATTGCAGAAAACCAGCTGAAGTGTTGCAGATATATTGTTCATCACGTTTGCGGTCAGGGACACGCGTTCGCGAAGGGTGTTCTTCTGAGGCGTGGATTTTTTCTTCTCGTTCATGATTATTATTCTGCATTCACAATGTGGTGGTGATTGATTCTCCGCATTCGCGGGACCTTTGTCGCGTTCGCATAGAGTAAGTAGATCAGATAGGGTCCCAACCCTTTTGTGCTTCGCGTTCGCGTAAAGGGTTCACGTTTGCAATGGTTTGGAAATCGGACGCTCCGTGTTCGCGAGCTGGATGTCGCGTTCGTGTAAGGTAATTTTTGGTCAAAGTATTTTTGTGCTTCACGAACCCGAGGCTTGGACCGCGTTCGCAAAGAAGGTTTTTCTGATGCCTGAGCAGAATTTTTTAAAAAGGCTATTCCGCGATTTTGCGGTTAAGAACCTCCATTGTTGGGCGATTTTGGAGCTTGGGAGAGCTAATTGAAGAGGGATTCATGGGGAATCACCTGGAGGTAAGATTTTTTAACTCAATACTCGATTATTTTGTGAATTCCACCTAGAAAATCATAAAAGCTAACCCTAAAATTGAAGAACTAGGGCTTGAGAAATTGGACTTTGGATTTGGTATTTTAATGACCATTCGTGGTCGGATTTGAGAACTTTTGATATGTATGAACTCGTGAGGAGATAAGGAATCTTATGATGTGAATATTTTTGAGTTTTGAGAAGTGGGACCGGGGCTCGGGTTTTGCTAATTTCAGGATTTTTGGTATTTTTTTATTGTTTTTGCTTGGGCTTTGTTCCCTTAGCATATTGTGATGTATTCGTTCTGATTTTGGATAGATTCGATGCGCGTGAAGGCTGGTTCAGGGGGAAAAGGCGTCGCGAGCTAGAGACTTAGTCTTCTTGAGGTGAGTAATGATTGTAAATGATGTTTTGAAGGTTTGAAACCCCGGATTGCACATCGTAGTGTTGTATTGAGGTTAGGCACACGCTTGATGATGAGCGTAGGGTCGTGTACCATTGGGGATTGTGACTTGCTCCATACCGATTGATGATTTTACCGCGTATTTGACTACAACTTATTTGTTATCATCATGATTTGGGCTGATTGCCATATTTGGGCTTCTTGCCAACTATTTGAACCCTTTGGAGATTTTTATTGCTATTTCCTCCGTGTTTTGACTTATTAATTGAACTCAGTCATGTTATTTTCCCACTGTTCTACTACTCAGCCATTTTCACTTAGTTTTGAGACTTAAATGATGTTTTGGGCTGCAAAATACTATTTTACTAAAGCCCGAGAGGCTTGTAAATTTTTTTGACTGAGTAAGGCCGAGGGCCTAGTTGTGAGGAAACACTGATACTGATTTGAGACCGAGGGCCTGAGATATGTATGCCACGAGGTGGCTTGTTGATATTATTTATGAGGCCGAGGGCCTGAGATATATACGCCACGAGGTAGCTTGACTTATATGAGGCGAAGGGCCTATATTTGATTCCACGAGGTGGCTTAATATTGCATTTGGGTCGTAAGGGGCTCTTGCCAAAGTCTGTACACTCCCAGTGAGCGCGGGTACCCATTGTGATGTGAGATATAGCCCGAGGGGCTGATATTATACTATGTGATTGCCCGAGGGGCTGGTATTGTTCTATGTGATAGCTAGAGGGGCTGATACCGTTCTATGTGGTTGCCCGTGGGGCTGGTTTTGTTCTGAGATATTTCCCAAGAGGCGGAGGTGTTGACATTATGCCCGAGGGGCGAACCTTTATGTGTTTATCTTTCATATTTACTTGTCATTTTACCTGTTAAACTATGGTATTTGTGCCCGAGGGGCGGATTTCTGTGCTGCTCTACACTAACTATTTTGCATTCATTTGTGTAACTGTTGAAAAAGTCATTTTCAAAGAAGTTTAAACTGAGCTAAGATATGTTAAGAGATTCTTACCGCTTCACTGCTTCCTTACTGGTTTTGGATTGCTTCTATACAACATCTTGATATTCCTTACGTGATTTCTTGCCTTCAGTCTTTATTTACATTTGTTACTTACTGATTTGGAGTACTCACTTTACTCCCTGCACCTTGTGTGCAGATTCAGGTATTTATACACCTGGTAGTGAGTTTTGGCTGATCAGAGGCAGTGTCATTGGAGTTTAGCAAGGTAAATACTGGTGTCTGCATCACTACTTTTCTCCCTCTTTATTTCACTTATCCGTACACAGTACATTTTAGACTCTTCAGCTGTAGGTAGACCCTAGTAGATGCTCGTGACTTGTGACACCCCGATGTCGGGCTGTATTTATTTCCGCAGTTCTTATTTAAACTCATATTATGAAATATTTGATTAGTTGAAAAGGCATTTAAGTGACTCATTTAAATGATCGAATTGAATTGGGAATTAAGTCGACTAGCCTTGTCTTCACGAGAGGCGCCATCACGACTAGGTTTGGTTTGGGGTCGTGACAAGTTAGTATCAGAGCCTAGGTTACATAAGTCTCATGAGTCATGAGCGGGTTTAGTAGAGTCTCACGGATTGGTATGGAGATGGCTATATTTATCCTCGAGAGGCTGCAAAACCTTTAGGAATAACTTGACATTGTTGAATCCTTATCGTGCGTTCTTTGATTCAGCTTGAAATGTAACTCTTGAAACTCCTTCCACGCATTCATATGCGTGCTCGAGCGCTCAGTATTAGATGTGCCTCGACGGCTTGCCATTCCCTGATCGAGAGGCGAGATATGATCACTGTAAGTGATGTTGGGTCAGTTTGGAGGACTTGAGGCTAGATCTTTGCCTATGTCTTTAGCACTGAGATATTGATTGTGTAAGCAAGTGTTTTTGAACTTATATGTTTGGTATTTTACCTATTAGTGGAAGTAACAGCTGGATAACTATGCGATGACTATGTTGGTACTGCGAGATGTATCCATATGATTTGGAAGCGATGAGAAGGGTCTGTTGGAGGCTAAAAGAACTATTAGATGCTTGAATTCCATCTTGATTCCAGGTATAGCCCCGAGTTATGGGCGTATGAGGAATCTTTTCATGTTCCTAGTTGTGAGTGAAGTAAATTTCATGTTGCGATATGAGTTCAGACTTAGGAAGACTAAGTGACTGCATAATAATTGTGACGGTGGAAGGTATACAGAAATGTTAGCTGGAGGCAAAGCAAGTGGGTTATCTCCTGCGGATTTTTCTAAGGTTATGTGATCCTTATGTTGTCTATTAGAAGATCTCATTTACAAGTGTAGAATATGTGTTGAAATCTAAATTGGGTCGCTTAGAGAGTGGGCTTAAATGTTGCGAGATTTGTAGAAGAGTTAAAATTCTAGATGATTTGTGTTTCCACAAGCTTATAAAGGATTTGAGTTTAATATAACAATGGTATTATGGCATCAATAGAGTATAAGAGTTATGAGTTATTGGGTGTATCTTGATCTATGGCTTCGAGCCAAGTGGGGGAGTCTACTATTGGTTAGGCGATTGCACAGTTAGGTGCTATGTTGGTTCTAGTTTGAGGCGTGTTGGTGAGTCAGTTATGGCTTACGGAGATTGAGGTTGAGTATGGCTCGAGTGAAGGAATATTTTGACAAAGGTTATATGATGCTTCGTAGGTGTGTGAGAATCAGAGTATGTCTTAAGTTGTTGTTGGTAAAGAATGCTCGATGCATAAACCAGGAAGTTGCTTGGTTGTATTGGGATGAGGGTACATCCTGCGGTGTCGGAGTGCTAATAAGGCACGGGTGGTTCTGTTCGTTTGATCGGGCTAATTGCAGTTTGAATAAAGTGAATGAATCTCAAGAATGTTTCTAATGTGTTCAAGACTCTACATGCAACAATTGGGTATTTTAAAGTTGTATATGTGGTTTGAAGCGGAGTTTCATTGGAAGATGTCAAGACTTGTGGTATTTTCTATATTAATTATGGGATTCCATGTATTAGTATCAGGAAAGTAAAGGTGACGGATTTAGATTCATAGGAAATCTCTTCAGAGTAAAGTATTTTTTGAGCGTGGTGCTCGTAGGAATATGTGATAAAGTATTCAGCGACTTATGAGCCTTAGACGGTGTGGCTTTATGCTTGGTTCCATGTGGTTAGTCTGAGTTAAGGAATTGTGGTGCTACAGCAAAAAGGAATATCAAGTTGAAGATGAATCAGAAGGAAATTTAAATAGATGGGGTAGCTTGGTAGTAGACCGGACCGGTATGATAAGGATATAATTTATTCCTTGTGTGTGTTCGAGGTAATGAGTTCTTATAGGTATTTTGCGGAAATGCTCTTAGGTTTTGATGGCTTGCTTAGCTTGGTCGAGTTAGAAGGATTCAGTCCTGGCAGGTCTAATTTGTGCAACGGGAACTCGGAGAGTTTTTGAGTTCTTGATGGTTTTTATCGCGATTTAGAGATGTATATTTTCTATGGGCATGCGGAGCATGGGATGTATAGTGATTTTCTTCTAGTTGGGACCAATGGAAAGTTCTTGACTAGTTGAGTAAGTAGATCTTTGTGGCTCGGAAGGGAGATGAAGTTCGCATGTTATCCTAGGATGGTATGGTATATGCGGTATGTTATGGAGGATTGAGATTTGCGTGTGTAAGGTTATGGTTCAGCATAAAATTCTTAGGCAGCACAGGCAGGTTTAAGTGATTAGAGAAATGAGCATAAGATGATTAGGGAGAATCATCTTCAGATAATTAAAAAAATGGTATTGCTAATCGTAGTGATTTGATGAAGCTATATGTTTTAGAAAAGGCAATGTGATTAAGTTGATGGTACTTCAGTAGTACTGCGGCGCTTTCTTAATAGATCGACTGCTGATATTCGAGTTTGCTTGATGGCATAGGGGAATTTTAGAATATCTTTCATGGAATGATTGGGTACTTGAGGTGTGATATGTATTCGGACAGCGGAATTTGGGATCAGGTATGGTGATTTGTGTGCTATATGGAGTTGGAGACTGGGAGTTCTCATGTTCAGGCTATATTGTGGTTGTTGGTCGCGTGTATCGATACTGTTTGGTGACTATTAGGGTTTGGAGACCCGAGCGGATCTTTTGTTTCTTGGTATGACAGATTTTGGTATTGGGTTCAGACTGGTTGTCTCTGTATTGTGTCATTCTGGACTATTGTGCTAAAGTGGCGCTGTTGGCTATGCCGGAAATGCCACGGATTAGGTGGCGAGGTTCGACAGATTATGTCCTAGTAGAGTGGTTTCATATTTTGAAGAACCAGCAGATAGCTGGGAAGGATTGTCTCTCTTATTTAGATTTTTTTGACGGATGTCAGTGCAGAGCCTTCTACCATTGATTCAGTTTCGGTGGTGAGGGACCTTCGGGTGTGTTTCTTGTGGCCGGGCATGTCACCGGGCAGGGTTGTTGATTTTGATATTTAATTTGATGCCAATCACCGTATCGTATGGCACCGATAGAGTTATAGGAGTGGAAGTCGAGCGGGAAGAGTAATTGGGTATTGCTCGGTGAATGGCGTATCAGTTATGTCCTATCGGGTTTGCGTGGTATATGTTATTTGTTTCACAGTAGGTGTAATGATTTTCTTTGGTTCTAGATATCAAATTATGCGTGGCTGTCGATTTCGAGCATAGTGACTTGAGGTGTTTCGTGTAGGGCAGTGTTCGGATAGAATCGCGTATTGCAGCAAAGCTATAGGGGGATATACCTTGCGGGTTAGATTCGTATGTTCTATTTCTATGATGTGAGATGGGTTCTCAGTCTTGTGTTGTGATGGTACTGGTGAGCTTGAGCGACAACTCTTTATTTAAAGTCATTTTCATGATTTGCGTATGTTCGTACCGTTGCATATTGGTGCGCGTATTATGCTAGTTGTGGCTTAGACCTGTATTGATGTGTCATGTCACCAGAATAATGTGTTGGATCATAAGAGATTTTTGGGATCATTAATGAATACGAATGGATTTGTTTTCAGCATGTTAGAAGGATAATATCGAGGTTCGGCTCAAAAATTGCTAAGGTAATTGCCAAGGATAAGTGGCTTCATGGATGGTTGATATGAGAAATGGTCATGGCTTACTGCATGTTTTAGTTATCATTGGCGGTATATATATAAAAGTGTTGGAATGAACCTTCGGTTGATAAGAGGTTTTGTATCGGTATTCGGGTGTTGTGTACAGTTGCTGTGAATGGAAGTTATCTATACATGTGTTTGAGTTATGTGGTATATCATATAATTGCACCTGAGGTTGCAGGCATGGGTTATTACAGCTGGTTCGGGCCTATTCAGAGTATAGGTGTGAGGTGTTGATCCTATTGATGGTTTCAGAATGGAGAATGTGGTTCTATGGTTTATGGGCTAGATTAGATTGTGAAATTTTAGTTACAATATGTTATTGGGCCTATATGAGATAGGGTGACGTGGGATCACCCCTGGGTATGTTCATAGTAAGGTTATTTAGTGACTGGTTGGCTTTTAGAACAACCTTGGGCATGTTCGAGTATGAACATATGTTTAAGTGGGGGAGGATGTAACGACTCGACCGGTCGTTTTTATCTTTTGCACTTTGATCATGCCAGAGAGTCGCCAGTTCTCTGGCATGACTTGGCCCGTGTAATGCATTATGACTTACATAGATCGTTGGTTTTTGTTTTCAGGAAAATCAGAATGATTTTGGAAGATCAATTCTCAACTTAAAGCTTAAAATTTTGAAAGGTTTGACCAAGATTTGATCTATTTGAATATGATCTCGGATCAAAATTTTTATGATCTGGTTAGCTCCATTAGGCAATTTGGGACTTAGGAGCGTGATAGGAATGCATTTTGGAGGTCCGGTGAAGGCTTAGGCTTTAATTGGCGAAGTTGAGATTTCGACGTTTTCCGTTGATAGGTGAGATTTTGATATAAAGGTCCGAATGAAATTATGAGAGTTGCAGTAGCTTTGCTGTGTTATTTGGGATGTGTGTGTAAAATTTCAGGTCATTCGGACGTGGTTTTGTTGGGTTTTTGATCAAAAGCGTATTTCGAAAGATTTTGGGATTCTTAGGCTTAAATCCGATGCAAATTTGATGTTTTGATGTTGTTTTCAGTATTTTGAAGGTTGGAACAAGTTTCAACAATGTTATGGGATATTTTGGCATGTTTGGTTGAAGTCCCGAGGTCCTCGGGTGAGTTTCGGGTGGTCAATCAGACCATTTCTTGTGGTTTAAAATTGCAGAAAACCAGTTGAAGTGTTGCAGATATATTGTTCATCGTGTTCGCGGTCACGGACATGCGTTCGCGAAGGGTTTTCTTCTGAGGTGTGGATTTTTTCTTCGAGTTTGCGATTATTGTGCCGCGTTCGCTATGTTGTGGTGATTGATTCTCCGCGTTCGTGACACCTATGTCGCGTTCGCATAGAGTAAGTGGATCGGATGGGGTCCCAGCCCTTTTGTGCTTCGCATTCGCGATGGTTTGGAAAAGGGACGCTCCGCATCCGTGAGCTGGATGTCGCATTAGCGTAAGATAATTTTCGGTCAAAGGATTTATGTGCTTCGCGAACGCGAGGCTCGGACCGCATTCGCGAAGAAGGTTTTTTGATGCCTGGGCAGAATGTTTTAAAAGGGCTATTCCGCGATTTTGAGGTTAAGAACCTCCATTGTTGAGCGATTTTGGAGCTTGGGAGGGCAAATTGAAGAGGGATTCAAGAGGAATCACCTGGAGGTAAGATTTTTGAACTCAATACTCGATTATTATGTGAATTCCACCTAAAGAATCATGAAAGCTAAGCCTAAAATTGAAGAACTAGGGCTTGAGAAATTGGACTTTTGATTTGGGATTTGAAGGACCATTCAGGGTCGGATTTGAGAACTTTTGATATGTATGAACTTGTGGGGAGATAAGGAATCTTTTGATATGAAAATTTCCGAGTTTCGAGAAGTGGGACCGGGGCTCGGGTTTTGCTAATTTCGGAATTTTTGGTATTTTTTGATTGTTTTCGCTTGGGCTTTGTTCTCTTAGCATATTGTGATGTATTCGTTCTGATTTTGGATAGATTCGACGTGCATGGAGGCCGATTCAAGGGGCAAAGACTTTGTGAGCTAGAGACTTAGCTGGTTCGAGGTGAGTAATGATTGTAAATGATATTCTGAGGGTTTGAAACCCCGTATTACACATCATAGTGCTATATTGAGGCGAGGCACACGCTTGATGATGAGCATGGGGTCGTGTACTATTGGGGATTGTGACTTGGTCCATCCTGATTGATGATTTTACCGCGTAGTTAACTGCAACTTATTTGTTACCTTCTTGATTTGGGCTAATTGCCAACTATTTGAACCCTTCGGGGATTTTTATTACTATTTCCTTAGTGTTTTGACTTATTAATTGAACTCAGCCATGTTATTTTTCCACTGTTTTACTACTCAACCATTTTCACTCAGTTTTTAGACTAAAATAATATTTTTAATGATGTTTTGGTCTGAGAAATACTGTTTTACTAATGCCCGAGAGGCTTGTGACTATTTTTGACTGAGTAAGGCCGAGGGACTAGTTGTGAGGAAACACTGATCCTGATATGAGGCCAAGGGACTGAGATATGTACACCACGAGGTGGCTTGTTGATATTGTTTATGAGGCCGAGAGCTTGACTGATATGAGGCCGAGGGCTTAGATTTGATTCCATGAGGTGGCTTGATATTGCGCTTGGGCCGTAAGAGGCCCCTCCTGGAGTCTGTACACCCCTAGTGAGCGCGAGTACCCATTGTGATGTGAGATATAGCCCGAGGGGCTGATATTGTACTATGTGATAGCCCAATGGGCAGGTATTGTTCTATGTTATAACCCGAGGGGCTGGTACCATTCTATGTGATTGCTCGAAGGGCTGGTATTGTTCTGAGATATTGCCCGAGGGACGGAGTTGTTGACATTGTGCCCGAGGGGCGAACCTTTATGTGTTTATCTTTCATATTTACTTGTCATTTTACCTATTAAACTATGATATTTGTGCCTGATGGGCGGATTTCAGTGCTTCTCTGCACTAACTATTTTTCATTCATTTGCGTAACTGTTGAAAAAGTCATTTTCAAAGAAGTTTAAACTGAGCTAAGATATTTTAAGAGATTCTTACAGCTTCACTGCTTCCTTACTGGTTTTGGACTGCTTCTATACAACATCTTGATATGCCTTACGTGATTTCTTACCTTCAGTCTTTATTTACATTTGTTACTCACTGAGTTAGAGTACTCACTTTATTCTTTGCACCTTGTGTGCAGATTCAGGTATTTATACACCCGGTAGCGGGTTTTGGCTGATCAGAGGCAGAGTCATCGGAGTTTGGCAAGGTAGCTGTTGGTGTCCACATCACTAATTTTCTCCCTCTTTATTTCATTTACCCATACTCAGTACATTTTAGACTCTTCAGTTGTAGTTAGACCTTAGTACACGCTCGTGACTTGTGACGCCCCGATATCGGGCTGTATTTATTTCTGCAGTGCTCATTTAAACTCATATTATGAAATATCAGATTAATTGAAAAGTCATTAAACTGACTCATTTAAATGATTGAATTGAATTGGGAATTGTGTTGGCTGGCCTTGTCTTCACGAGAGGTGCCATCACGACCAGGTCCGGTTTGGGGTCGTGACAACAGTTCCATCACACAAAATTAGGCAAGATATTTATCTCAATTAGGCCAATTTAACCCTTGAAAATAGCATTTCCCCTAAAATTCGCCTCCACATGACTCAAATCTAACCAAAATCAATTTAATATCATCAAAAAATGCAAGAAAAATCAATGACGATAGATAAAGCCATGATCTTTATACTTTTCTCACAAAGTCAACAAAAGTCAACATGTGGCCCGTCCGGTCAAAACCCATGTCCAATGGTAGATTCCAACTACCCATGACCCCACAAGTTCATAGGTGTGACTAGTTTCAAAATACGAGTCCAAATCAACTCTCAAAACTCAAATTCTTATTTTTCAAAAACATGACAAGTGTCACAAATTTTCACTTTGATTCACATGATTTTGATGTTAAAATCTAAGATATATTGATGGAATATGATTAGAAATAGATTCGAATCACTTATCCAAAGGTTGTAGATGAAAATACGCTATCCAAATTGCCTCCTACCAAGTCTAGGGTTCTAAAATGAGTGAATGAGATATGATATCCTGACTTCCAGCCCTTTTGATTGCCTGCTGATGTCGCAATTGCGAAAAAGGTTCGCAAGTGAGAACACTCACAATTGCGAAGAATACATCGCAAATGCGGCTACTAACTTTCCTATTGGGACCTCGCAATATCGATCAATGGGTTCGCGAATGCGAACCCTACCCCCTTTGCAAAAGCGATAATTTAGTCGCAAATGGAAACTACTCAAAGTCCTAGACTACTTCGCAATTTTGAGCATGGTATAGCAATTGCGATACCTGAGGCCCCCATTCTAAGCCAACAATCGTGAACCTGGTTTTCGCAAATGCGATAGCTGAAGCATCAGCACATCGGATTTTGCAACTTCAGTCCAAAACACTCTAGAACATGTTTGAAACTCATCCAAGCCCTCAGGACTCCAAACCAAATATCCGAACAAGTCTAAAAATATCATATGAACTCGCTCGCTAGATCAAAATATAAAATAACATCTAAAACTACTAATCGAACAGTAAAATGAATAAGTTCCAAAGTAATGTTCATGAATCTATAGAATTACAACTAAATGTCTGTATCCTATCATACCAACTCCGAATTATATCAAATTTTTGCAGACAAGTTCTAAATAGAATATCAGAGCTATTCCAAGTCCTAAAATCAAATTCTGAACTCGATAGCTAAAAAGTCAACCAACACTCAACTGTTTCAACTTCAAATTGCCAAATTTCATCAAAACAACACAAATTTACCTACAGAATTCTGAAATCAATTTCGAGCATACGTCCAAGTCTGAAATCATAATACGAAGCTATCAGAGCCATCAAAACACTGTTCCAGGGTTGTTTTTACAAAAGTCAATGTTTGGTAAACATTTCTAATTTAAACTTCTTAGTCACGAATCAAAGGGTCCAAATCAACCTAAAAGATTCTCAGAATTAAACTAACCAACCCCCAAGTCATAAAATCATAAACATACATGCGTGAAGCATAAAAAGGGGTAACGGGGTGCAATTATATAAAACAATCTGTCGGGTCATTACCAAAAAGAAATAAACAAGTGATTCTTTAACAGAATATCAATTTAAAAGCCCCCAACTATCACATGCCAATTTCAACAAATAAGAGACAACACGTAATTATAATTTTTCAAGTCATGAAGGAATATCGAGTATAATCAGACAACTAGCGACATCAAGCACGAGTTATACCGAGGTTGTACGGACCGATCCATAACAATCGTTTACACATACTACCGATGTCGTACGGCCCAATCCATAGATGCGTCGCAAAATATATATAAATATTGCTGAGCCGTTCGGCCCTATCCACAAGAATAGGGAAAAACTTTGAACTACCGAACATATGTTTACCACACCATGATAGGACAAAAAGCCACATAATTTTTCTATCAATAATGTAATATTCTGCCAAACTCAAAGTAACGAAGCTCGGTCTAATATAATCTCTAATCAGGTTTCACTTATTAATACAAATAATTAAACTAACAAGGTGGGTTCAAATAGTACAAGTACTACATAATAAAGTCCTAAGTATATCCGGACATAATATGATTTTAACTATGTACGGACTCTTGCACTTAGTGCATACATAGCACCTACAATTATTAACAAACAAAAAATTTAAATACCTATAGGGTTACTTCTCTTTTACAAGGTTAGGCAAGAGACTTACCTTGTTTCCAAGCCCTCTTCAAGGTCCACAAATCACACTAATAGCCCTAAATCAGTGTTGAGCAATGTGAAACTAGCCAAAGGTCGTACAAACTAATCAATATATACTCCAACGTTCATATTTTAACTATTAGAATAATTACCCAATCCAATTTAGAAAATTCCTATAAGTCACCCCAGGCCCACGTGTCCAGATTCTGAAATCTTTTGTAGATAAATATTTTTCACAACCTTACGAACTCATATATACTATTTCTACTCAATTTCATAATCATTTTTGTGGTTTAATCCTATTTTTACTAAAACCTAGATTTTTCAACAGAAGCCCAAACTTCCTACAATTTCTATGTTAAATTCTACCGATAATTTATGTAATAAACTCACATTGTGTAAAAATTACTTACCTCAAGATGCTAGGTGAAAATTCCCTTCTAAAAAGCTCCAAAATTGGCCAAGAGATGTGTGAAATGAAGAAAATAGCCTAAGTTCCGTTTTAAAATTAAATCACCACCCAAGCATTCCTTCTTTGATATCGCAAAAAGAGTCTCATGATCGCAAAGAAAAAACTTGCCCAGGGCCGGAGAATTTGCTTCATGAATACATTGGGAGACTCACGATCGCGAAGGCTTTCCCAGCCGGTGCTTCATGAACGCGGTCCTCCCTTCGCGTTCCCTCCTCCCCCCCCCCCCCCAGGCCCAATTCTTATACGTGAATGCGGGACTGGATTCACGAGCACGAAGACCTCTCGTCCTAAATCTTTGCTAATGCATCCAGATGATCGTGAACGTGAAGTAAAAATTACCCCTGCCCCAAACCCTTCATCGCGAACGTGAGATAACCTCCACGTTTGCGAAGAAGCAAACCAAAACCAGCAAATTTAGCAATATTGGACTTAGATCCGGGTGGTCCAAAATACACCTGATCTATCTGGGACCACGTCCACAAGTACCAACAAGTCCTTGAACGTAATTCGGACATGCTCGAAACTTCGGAACACATAGAACATCATCGAAACTAAGAATCTCACCCCCTAAACCAATTTACTCAACTTATGAACTTACGTCTATCCGTACATGATCAAGAATCTAGCAAACACACAAACAATCGTTATCTCAGACGTACCTAGCTACCAAAACACATAGCGTGTTACAAATATAGCACCTAAGGGTAAATTCTTTCTTACCAGAGTAGACACGAGACTTACCTTGCTTCAAAATTTGATACTGGCTCCAATGCCTCTCTAACACCTCAAATCAATGTTAAACGATCCAAAACTAGCCAACGAACTTGCAAACCAATCAAATATACTTAAAGACTCGTAATTTCGATCACATAGAAATAATTCCCAACTCCACATGAAAAGTCAAAAAAGTTAACCTCCAGGCCCACGTGCTCATATTCCAAAAATTCTTGATGAATAACATTCACCACGAATTCCAATATAAAATTTATTCTCAATTCCATGTTCAATTTCATGGTTAAAATTCAAAAATATCATTTGTTGTATTTTTTCAAAAATCCCATAATTTTTACAAATTTTCATGTTCAAACCCATATATAATTTATTTTATAACTCACTATGAGTAGGACTCACTTCTCTAGTGATAGATTATGATAATGCCTCTCTATAATCACCCCAAAAATGACTCCAATGAGAAAAATGAGATAAAAATGAGCTAAGTCTCGGTTTGCAAATCTTATACACTGCAAGTCGTCCTTCTTCATGATCGCGGAAGCACCCTCGCGATCGCGATGGCAAAACCATTCTCACACAAAATCTTCCCACGCAACATCCCACTCGCGATCTCGAAACTTAGCTTGACAAGCATACGCAAACACGAGCCCATCTTCACAGAGGCAAGCCTCCGGCGTTTGAAATTTCCTTCTGCGATCTTGAAATGCCTCACGTGATCGCGATGAGCAAACCTCCAAACCAAGCCAACAACACTAATACATCGCGTTCGCAACCCTCACAGGGCGAACGTGAAGAATAACTAAATCACCAAATGTGATCGCGAACCCCCAACCGCGATTGAGAAGAAGAAATTCTTCTCATCTCCACAGAACACTTCGCGATCGTGATTCCTTCTCCGCGATCGCTATGCACACCACTAACACCAGAAACCAACAATTTCTATTCAAAGGAAATTGATCCAAAATCATCCTGAAACACAACTGACTCCCCCATATCTTGTTCAATCATACCAACAAGTCCAATACAGTATCTAATCTTATCCGAATGAGAGAAACACAACGAATAATATCAAAACCAAGAATCAAATATCAAATTTCTTTTCTTACCTTTCGAACTTTCAAACTTCATCGAACACCTCTGAATCACACTTAGACATTTCGGATCACGACCAAACTTCACTCACAAGTTCCAAATGACAAATTGAACCTATTCCAGGTTAAAAAAATATCACCCAAAGTCCGATAATACCAATGTCCACTCCAAGTTAAACTTAGAAATTTTGAAAACCTTCAAAAATGGAAACTTCAATAATAAGTGCCGAGTCACTCCCGGTTCACCCGATGCTCAACCCGAACATATGCCCAAGACCGAATTCACCTTAGCACATGTAGAAAACTTTTGAATCTCGATTCTGAAGTTGTTTACTCAAAAGTCAAACCTTGGTCAACTCTTTCAACATAAAGCTTTCGAATAGAGAATTATTCTTCCAAATGAACTTAGAATTTCTCGAAAATTGAAATGAACTGCACATGCAAGTCATAATACACAAGGTGAAGCTACCCAAGGCTTGAAATCGCCGAATGACATGCTATATCTAAAAATGATCGGCTGAGTCGTTACACAAATTAAATAAAAAAGGATTACAATAAATTTTTTATAAATATTTATACTCCATGACAGTTAAAAATAAATGCAATACTAATCCAATATTCTCATAGATTTATATTCCAAAACAGCTATAAATGATTAAAATATAATTTACATAATCTTCTCGTGGATCTTCGTGGAGCATAGTGACAATACTGACGCAATCTTCTCGTAGATTTCATACTCCATGACAAATACAAAATAAATACAATAATATCTATATAATCTTCTCGTGGATCTTATGCTCTACAATAGCAATAAATACAACCACAAACGTTACCTTTGAACATGAAATCCATGACTATCAAAATAATTTTCTTTTTTTTATCTTCTCTTTTCTTAATGAAAATTTTTGTTGTTGAAAGTTTTCATTAATCGTAGAAAGTCCTTATTCATGTCATATCAAATATTCTGAAGATGAATTCAGAAGAATTTTAGCTTTGGTAAAATCTCTAACCCTGCAGTTTGAGCATATGAAAACCAATAAAAGTAACTTATTTTGTATATATTTTTTTGGATTTTAACTAGATGTTTCTTTATAATTTATGTTCTATCTTTTTCGGTGCTTGATATATTCGTAGATTCTATAAGTCTCTTCTTTGTCCGTCATAAATATTTAGGTGTAATACATGCTTCGCCTCCTAAACTTACAAAAAAGTTTTTTTACACAACTTATCTTGCAATTTTATTGCTACGATCCTTCTTATTGGGAAGTATATGGCATGTGCTACTCATGAACAATGGTGGAGCTAGGGGCGAAAGTCGATTTTTATATATATATATATATGAGATGTTGAATTCCCTTGGCTTCTTCAAATATTTAACTTTTTTATTTTTTATATTCTCCTTTTGAAAATTCTGGCTCCGCGTATAGCAGAAATGAAGAAATATTTTCCTTGTTATTTATGTTGAAAAGATCTGCAAAATCCAGCTGGACATTCTTCATCATTCAAGTCAAAGTGTGACAACATATTCTTTTTCTCTCTTTTAATTCACCTGCATCCGCCTTTCCCTTTTAAAAGTGGAAAATAGCACAACTCGTTCATGGCTTTGCCATAGAATTTTGACATGAAAATACTATATTTTAAATTTGTTTAAAGGAAAAATAATGTTTGATGGTTATTCTATGAATTTTCTTGTTCTTTACTAACTTTCAAAGTTCATTGTTGCAGTTACGACGCTGAGGTCGTGTCCATTGCGATGGCAATGCTATCAAAAGGAAAAGAAAGATTTGATGTGATGATAGTAAATGCTCAATCACCATATTTACTTTCCTTTAAGTTTTTGTTTAAAGCAGTGGACATGGATATCATTTTAATCTTGTTGGACTTTAAACACTGGATTTTAATCTTGGAGGGGAAAATGAAAAAAAATACAAAAGGGATAAAGAAAAGAAAAAGATAGAAGAAGGTACTTGGCGACGCCCTCCATGTGAAATTTTAGCAAGGCATTTTCTACGAACCGATAAAATGTATAAAAGAATATTCGGAAGAAAAACATGTAAAACATGTATTAAGCCTAAATTTCCTAATCTTGTGTAATGTCATCTCATTGTTCAATATAAGTTAATGAAACGGTGTTCTTCTTTATTGTCACTGGAAATTTCTTACAAAACCAAAAAGTTGTAGTAACTACTGATTTGTTACGTATATGTTGCTTATTGTATTGCATTTTAGGGCGACATGATGTACAAATAGCACATATTAATTTACACGACATATAATTCATCTAATCAAACTTCGATAATCTCAATAGGTAGTACCACACACAAGGTGCCATATTTTTTTTTTCCAAGTCAAATTAATTGATTTTAGAGAAGATTCAAAAAAAGGTATTCCAGGCTAGCTCCACCTAAGATTTCACCTGTTCTCACACACTTACAAAAAATATGCTAAATCTATTGTGTGTTGGACTTTAAAATGTTTAAACAGTTAATTTTCATAAGAATTTTATTCAAGAAAACTCACGTTAATCTATTATCGCTATAAATATATTACGTTGGCCCATTTTACACAAAGTATTTGATTAAACATGAAAAAGATTGTTATTTGACTAGTGGCAGTAGCAGAAAATATAAAATATAAGAAGGGACAATAGCATGTTTTAATCCTTCAATTATTGCTGAATTCTGAAATTTGAGTTTTGGATGTTGAATTCATCTTCTCGAAAACAAAAGGTGGTCAAGTTTATTTTTGGGCCAGTAAAATTTTGGACATGCATTATGTTTTAGGGATTTTTTCGTTCCTATATACTATTTAAAACCTTATTACGAAATGTATTTACTCGACCTAAACATGTTTTAGCTACATAATATATACAATCCACCTTAAAAGATTATCAATCCATTATTAGTACCTTCAATCAAGCGATTTAGTTATACTCTTTTCCTTTTTTCTCTATTCTCGCACCTCTACTC
Source organism: Nicotiana glauca (assembly GCA_026770625.1). Classification (NCBI taxonomy): domain Eukaryota; kingdom Viridiplantae; phylum Streptophyta; class Magnoliopsida; order Solanales; family Solanaceae; genus Nicotiana; species Nicotiana glauca. The sequence continues at coordinate 43,557 of MU785059.1, read as the reverse complement.
TCCCGTTACATTTGTATCTGAAGCTAATAATAAGAAAAGAAAAAAAAAAGAATCGGTATGGTAAGCAAATTAAGAAAATGAAATAATGACGGTAGGGAGTACAAAGCAAATCGGTAGGGAGAACAAAGCAACAATGACGGATTCTAAAAAGAATAGGAATTTCTGTTGAATTTATACTGGAAAAAGGCAAAAGTGAAAGGAACAAAAAATAGTGTTAACCACCTTTCCCTTCCCTGATCATGGAAGTTACTCCGCCCAGCAATTTACACACCAAACTCATCAGGTATATCCACTCTATCAACCTCGCAATTTAACACTATTACAGAGACGCATCCCCAAATTAGCATGATCGAAATTTTGCGAAGGAATCAAATCATCATCATCGTCATCAGAAGAAGTGAAAACAATGGCGGCTTCTTCATCTTCTCATCTTAAAAAAGTTTTAAGTAGTTAATAAATTACGCTTCATACATCTGCAACAACATTTAATACAAAATATGATATATCCACAACAATATACATAAAAAAAATTTCATACAACTAATTATAATATCTACAAGTTATTTACAACTTATGTACAAATTTCATACATCCTTCTTACGCAGTTAAATATAACTACAACATCATACAACTTAAATACATTCTTCATAAATTTTTTATAAAATATATCTTTTGTATATTCTGTATATATATTTTATATCTTATTTATATATATGTTGTACGTGTGTGTGCTTCTTCCTCTCTAAAAATCCAATCAAAATTTACTCTCTTAATACAATTCTGATACATATCAAAAACTTTATGTAAAAAAATAGTATTGATAACTTAATAACTTATATAGAAATTTTATATAACGAATTCATAAATTATACAACTATTTTTTAACTTTCATACAACATTCAAATAATAAAAAATATATAACTATATCAGAATACAATTTACATATAATTATACTGCAACTTTGCTATAATTTCGTGAGTATATGGTATTATTCAAAATCAAGTCTAATCTTCATCAAACACCCTCAAAATTGAGATATAAACTCCAAACAATATTCTCAATTGTTTGCAACAATACCCAATCCAAACAGATAATGGTTTTTGAAAATCTAAATTCGAATTCAACGCTCAAAGCTTTTTAATGGCTGTCAATGATGGAGAATCCAATACCTTCAAAATTTAATTTATTGATTGATAATTTTAATTTGAACACCAATTGTTCAATATGAAAGGATATTGCTAGTTAAAACTCTATAGTAAAACGATTGATATCCACTGATGAATTCCATTACAAATATATAACACATGAAAGGACAAAAAATAGAGAACATCAGAGGAAAAAAAATTGGGTAAAGAATAGAGAATGAGATATTGAGAGACAGAGAGAGTGTAACGATCCGGCCGCTCGTTTCGCGATTTATAGCTCATTTTCCCCATTTCTACTTCTTTTTTTGTGCTTTAGCTATGTTATGATATGTCAGGTTAGTTGGTTCGGGTTTGGAGTGGTTTTGGAGAGGATTTGAAACACTTAGTCTCTAAATTAGAAGCTTAAGTTGGAAAAATCAACCGAATGTTGACTTATGTGTAAAGGATCTCGGAATTGAATTTTGATGGTTCCGTTAGCTTCATTAGGCGATTTTAGACTTAGGAGCATATTCTGAATGCCTTTTGGGTGTCCGTATTAGAATTAGGCTTGAACTGGCGAAAGTTAGAAATTTGGCAATTTTGGTCGGCAATGGAAAATCGATATCAGGGTCGGAATGGATTTATCAAATTTGGAGTAGGTTCATGGTGTCATTTATGACGTGTGTGTAAAATTTGAGGTCATTCGGATGTGATTTGATAGGTTTCAGCATCGTTTGCGAAATTTGGAGGTTTAGAGTTCTTAGGCTTGAATCCGAGGATAATTTGATAATTTGATATTGTTTTGACTGTTTCGAAGGATTGACTAATTTCGTATGTTGATATATGACTTGTTGGTATGTGTGGTTGAGGTCCCGAGGGGCTCGGGGTGATTTCAGATGGCTAACAGGAAGTTTGGAACTTGGAAATGCAGCTAATCTGCTCCTGGTTCTGGTCTCTTCCGCACCTGCAGAGTAGGAGCCGTAGGTGCGAGCTCGCAGGAGCGGCTAAGGAGCCGCAGATGCGGCCACAATGGACTTGAGTAGTAGCCGCAAGTGCGAAGTGTTTCCCGCACTTGCGAGAGGCGCAGATGTGGGCAGGAAAGCGCAGGCGCGAGAGTGAATACACAAGTGCAAGGTTGTTTCTGCATCTATGATGATCACGTATTCGCTCGTGAGGCACATATATGGTCCCAGGGATTTAAGTGTTTTTCCGCAGATGCGGAGGTTTTTGTCCAGAAGAAGCACCGCATATGCGCATTTTGGGCCGCAGGTGCGCAAAGCCTGGGAAGAACCTATAAATAGAAGACTTCATGAATTTGTGCTCATTTCCACCATCTCTGTTGAGCTTTTGGAGTGATTTTTGAACGGGCTTCAAGGATATTCACTGATGTAATTTGCTTGAGACCTATTATCATTAACTATGGTGTTTTCCTGTTGATTTCCCAAATAATTAGTAGGATTTTTGAAGTGAAATAAGGGGTTAAGCTTGAGATGTTGGAGAGAGTAATTTGGGAATTTGAGGGACCAAATGATGTTAGATATTTATAAAATTGGTATGGAAAGACTCATGAGTGAATGGACTTTCTAGTTTTGTCACTTTTTTCAGAATCCAAGATGTGGGCCCGGGGCCAGGTTTGAGTGAATTTCGGGATTTGGCCTATAATTTTGTATTTTTCTTTTGGAATTGGGGTCTTTAGCCTATAATGATCATATTGTATTGCTTGTGGCTAGATTCGGGGCGTTCAGATGCTGAGCCGAGAGGCAAGGGCATTGAGGAGTAGGATTTTGCTTGGTTTGAGGTAAGTAATGCTTCTAAACTTGGTTCTAAGGGTTCAAAACCCCGAACAATGGGTGATTCCATGGCAACGTTTAGTGACTATATCCTGTTGATATCCATGTTTCCGTTATGTGATAAAGTAATTGAGCTGCAAAACATACCATATAGCATGTTAGGGCTTCACGTCAATATTGTTGGGACCCCTAGTGGTCGTTTCTTGCTGTCATTCACTGATTTCACAGTTATTTTGTACTCAGCCATATCTGCGTTTCAGTTGTTATTATTGGAATAGCATATCATTGTTTCCATGCTAGTTTCCATGACATTGTGAGCCCATAGGTGTGTCACGACCCAAGTTTGCCCTCCGTGAACATGTCGTGATGGCACCTAGTTCCTATAACTAGGTAAGCCGAACAATGCGGAAAATAACATAACTTGCGGAATAAATTATTTAAAACCAAACAATTAAAGAAAACTGTATAAAAGATGTCGCTCGACATATATTACTCAATAATGCGGAAGTCTACAATATCACCCCAAAATCCGAAAACCCACGGTAACACAAGCTAGCGGAAAGTAATATACGGCTCTAACTCTAGAATGTCTTAGGCAAACGTACGAAAGAAGGCTAAATACTACAGATAGAGTAAAGAAGGAGACTCTTCGGTCTGGGGACGCTGCAGATGTACCTCGAAGTCTCCGTAGCTCTCCCTGCCTCAAGGATAGTGCGCCTGAAATGAAGTACCTGGATCTGCACATGAAAAACATGCACATAAGAGGCATGAGTATACCACAACGGTAATTAGTAAGTGCCAAGCCTAACCTCGGTTGGGTAGTGACGAGAAAGGTCAGGGCCCTACTGAGAATAATAATAATAATAAGTCTTGCAACAATACGAAATAAACAGAAATAATCGGTACAACTATGAATTAAGACAGGTTATACGAGACAACACTTAACATTCAGAGAAAATGATAACACAAAGTAAAACAGCTCGATATCAATACCAATAGTGAGGATCTCCCAGGATACCATCCTGTAGTCCCTTTCATCAACAGTCCAAGGAGCTTTCGGGATACCGTCCCGTAGTCCGTCATATGATTATATTTGAAGGATCTCCCGGGATACCGTCCCGTAGTCCAACTATCAATGTGCAGGGGTATCTATCAGGAATCTAACCCGCAGTCCCAAAGTAAATGTGCAGGGGGATCTACCAGGAATCTAACCCACAGTCCCAAAGTAAATGTGCAGGGGGATCTACCGGGAATCTAACCCGTAGTCCTAAAGTAAACAAACAAGAGGGGGGTGGGGAGCTACCGGAATCCCACATCCGTCGTCCCAATGTAAATGCGCAGTCACAACACGGAGATATTCAGAAATGAAGATAAAAAATACAAGGCAACAGGTAGTTCTAGCCAAACATGCTTCACGTAATGCAAACAAAGCAACTTGAGCAAATAGGCAATTTAGAACAACTAAGAATGCTTTTCTAGCTAACACAAATCTATAATTTCAAATAAAAATACAGCAGATAAGAAAGAAATTCAGTCTAAATATTTAAAATAAAATTGGATTTTCAACAATTTCCTCTAGTACACACTCATCACGTCATGTACCAGGCAGTCAGTTACCAAATATTATATCCTAAGGGGAAAGGTCCCCCACACAAGGTAAGACAAGCCACTTACCTCAAGCCGGCACAAAATCAACTAGAAGCCACGCCTTTGCTACGAGTATCCGACTCCAAATGGCCCAAATATATTCAATTCAATCACATATCGTAAATAACATCTCAAGCAACTAATTCTACTATTTAATTTAAAGTTAAGATGCCAATTTAGGTAAAATGACCAATATGCCCCTCAGACGACGTCTCATAATCGGATGAAATTAACATTTTCAGAACCCTCGTACTCTCACAAGTCTATACATAACAAGAACACTGAAATTGGAGTCCAAATGACCCCTCAAATTCTCAATTAAAGGTCTAAGAACTTTTCCCCCAATTTCTACAAAAATTTCGAAATTAAATGATGAAATTAACTAAGGAGTGATGGAATATAACTAGAAAGGGTTAAAGAAACATTACCCAATGATCTCCTTTTCAAAACCCTCTCAAAATCGCCCTATCCCGAGCTATAATTTGATTTTTCCAACTTTTGAAACTAAACCCTTGAATTTCATATTTCACATCAGTGATTTCCACTTCTGCGGTCAAGGGACCGCACCTGCGGTCACGCTTTCGTGGACCAAGTGCCGCTTCTGTGGCTTTTCCCTTAAGTTGCTAGGTTTCGCTTCTGCAGTCTCATACTGCACCTGCGAATTCCACTTTTGCGGAATATATACCGCTTCTGCGGTTTCAAACAAATAGCGAATGCTCACTACTTGCTGATAAGGAATGTCCATCTCCAACTCTCGAGCCATGCTAGATCGGATGGGTGGGATAAGGTCCTCGATGAACCTGTGAACTCTCTCACGAACTGTAGCAACCAAGGCCGGTGCATGCCTGGCCAACCTGGTATAGTAGATAGCATACTCCGAAACGGTCATAGCACCCTGACGCAAATGCTCAAACTCTGCGCGCCATGAGTCCCTGAGACTCTGAGGGACAAACTCTCTCATGAACATATCTGAGAACTGGGTCCAGGTTAGTGAGGCAGCCTCGGCTGGACTATCTATCTCATAAGTGCGCTACCAATCATAGGCGGCTCCCCAAAGCTGGAAGGCGGTAAAGAAAACCCCACTGGAATCTGCTATGCCCATAGTGCGAAGAATACGGTGAAACTCCTCTAAAAATCCTAAGGCATCATCTGATGCTAATCCACTAAATACTGGGGGATCATACTTCTTGAACCTCTTAAGTCTCCGTTGCTCATCCTTTGAAGCAGCTGACCCGTCCTCGGGCTGAACTGGTGTTATAGGCGGTGCAGGAATAATCTTAGGAGCCTGCTCAACATGCATTGGCTTCTCAGGAGTGCGGATGGCAGGAGTCAGTGCTCCTCCCCCGGCCTGGGATGTGGCAGCAGCAAGGGGAAGCAACCCTTCCTGAGCCAATGTGGTATACATACTCATGAACTGAGCCAAAGTCTCCTAGAGAGCAGGAGTAGTAGTGGCAGTAATGGGCGTGCCAGGTGCCTGGGCTCCGGCTGGATCTGCTGGTGGTGCCTCGGTGGTAGCTTGCGCAGGTGCTCTGGTTGCACCACGTGCGTGTCCTAAATCTATACCCCGGCCCCGGCCTCTGACAACTGCAGTAGGGGGCGCGGTTGCCAGATCATTCCGAGTAGTGAGTGTCCTCACCATCTGTGAGGGAATAGAAGAAAGACGTTTAGAATTTGTGATGTCAAAATATCACACGACAAGGAAATCAAATGAAGTGGAATTTTTCCTAACAGTTACATTGCCTCTCGTAGATAAGTACAGACGTCTCCGTACCGATCAACGAGACTCTAATAAATTGTCCTATGTTTCTTGACTCCTATGAACCTAGAGCTCTGATACCAAATTTGCACGACCCCAGTTCACCCTCCGTGAACATGTCGTGATGGCACCTAGTTATAGGAACTAGCTGCCATGACGACATGCTCACGGAGGGCGAACTGAGGTCGCGACAAGGTGAGACTGGAGAGTGATGAGTGATTGAGGCCGAGAGCCTGATTATGAGAGACAGTTATGAGGGGGGGCTGCATGCCACAACATTTATATTGATTATGATAGCACTTGGGCCTTAGGAGCCCCTCCGAAGTCTGCACACCCATAGTGGGCGCGAATGATATTATTGAGGGATGGATCTTCCCTGGACATGGATCTTCCCTGGAAATGGATCTTGTCCGAAACATTGATACCTGGAGATGGATCTTCTCCACAGGGCTGGAATGGCCTTCCTCAGTACTGAGTGACTATTGTCCGTGATGTGTATATATTCTGGGATGGATTCCATGGGTCACATGGCCATATACAGTATCGAGTGGTTGAGCACTTGAGAGTGGAAGTATATTGTGCATTTCATACATTCTGTGCATTGGCATGTAGAGATTAACTGATGCTTTATACCTCACATTGTTCAGATCTGTATTCATGCCCACTTTTCTGCACAATTAACTTTTGTTTACCTTTTGAGGTTATGTTCATCATTATTTATCAGTCCATGGTTTGGACTTGTTACTTACTGAGTTAGTGTACTCACGTTACCCCCTACACTTTGTGTGGAGATCCAGGTATCTCTGACCACACTAGCGGCTGCTGATTATTTTCTGTTATTGATCACTGGAGATAGTAAGGTAGCTGCCTGGCGACCGCAACACTACTTTTTTCTTCTCTATCTTCCCCGTATATGTATTTTAGATTTTCCTAGACTATGTTGGTCTTGTTGTTATCAGAACAGTTTGTAGTTGTGGCTCATGACTCAGTGACACCCCAATGTTTGGGGCTTTACTTTCCGCATTTCTATTTTTCTGAGTTCAACTCTTCTTTTCTTTTATGAAATTCTGCTAAACATGATGTCTTTTGGCATAGCTTTCAATGAATTATTGTAGTATTGTTGAAGTCAGTTGGCCTAGCACTATTAATAGGAGCCATCATGATATGTTGGAGTTTAGGATCGTGACAAGTTGGTAAAGAGCCTGGGTTACATAGGTCTTATGAGTCATGAGCGGGTTTAGTAGAGTCTTGTGAATTGGTACGGAGACGTCTGTACTTATCTTCGAGAGGCTGAAGAACCCTTAGGAAACTTCACATTCTTGAATTCTTATCATTCGGATCTATTGATTCTGGTAACTAAACTTCTATTATTCTATTCTCTCACAAATAGTGAGGACATAAGCTACTAGTCAGGACGGATAACCACCAATACCACCAGCTGGGGCCGCGAGAGGCCGAGGTCGACGTCATGGTGATTCATTTGAGCATTGCCTTGACAATCTTAGGCAAGTACTCAAAAGATGTGAGGAAACAAACTTAGTGCACAATTGGGAAAATGTCACTTCATGGTGGACCAGGATAATGTTCTTGGACACAAAATCTTCAAGAAAGGCATTGAGGTTGATCAAGCAGAGATTGAGATGATTTCCAAGCTTCCTCCTCCTACTTCGGTAAATGGTTTTCGGCGGTTTTTATCGGCGACTTATCAAGGACTTCTCAAAAATTACAAATCCCGTATGCAAGCTCCTTGAAAAGGATGCTAAATTTTAGTTTGATGAAAAGTGCCTTAAAGCTTTTTAGGAATTGAAAGCAAGGCTCACCACGACACTTATTATTGTCACACCCGATTGGTATCTCCCATTTGAACTCATGTGTGATGCCAGTGGTGCAACTATTGGAGAAGTTCTTGGTCAACAGCATAACAAGTTTCTTCATCCTGTCTACTACGGAAGCAAGACACTCAATGGCACACAAATGAATTACATTGTAACTGAGCAAGAACTGCTTGCCATTGTCTATCATTTTGAAAAATTCTAGACCTATTAGTTGGGATCCAAAGTGATAGTCTACACCGATCATGCTGATCTTCATTACCTTATGGTAAAGAAGGATACTAAATCAAGATTTATTAGGTGGGTTCTTTTGTTACAAAAGTTTGACTTTGAAGTCAAAGATCGGAAAGGAATAGAGAATCAAGTTGCAGATCACTTATCTTCGTCGATCTAGATTTGATGGTAACTGGCAAAACGATCCACAAACAACTGGAGTTCATGCTTGGTACAATTGTCAATTAGGATGTGTATGTTTAGAAGCAGGAAATCATCCTTTGGGCTAGCCCTATCGAGATCCCAATAATCAACACAGACCTTAACCTTCCCATCCTTCTTTGGAACTAGCACGACGTTGGCTAACCAAGTTGTGTATTGAACCACCCTGAGGACCTTGTCCTTGATTTACTTAATAACTTCCTCCTTGATTTTCAGACTCATGTAAGGCTTGAACTTCCTGAGTTTCTATTTTGCCGGTGGACATGCTGGTTTGTGGGAAACTTGTGAGCCACAATGGACGTACATAACCTGGCCATATCATCGTATGACCATGTTTTCCAGATTCTACTCACTTGAATAACTCTCCTTTCAATGTGGAGAGTTAGAATATTTCTTCTTTGGTGGAACATAGGGGTTTGAACTTCGATTTGAAAAATTATTATTATTGTTACTCCAGTTTCCTTGATTTGAACTACCTTGGTCATTTCGCCATTGTTGGTTGCCTTGCCCTTGCGGGTTAGATCTCCATTGGTATTTTTGTCATGAACCTTGGTAGGGTTATCTTTGATATCCTCCTTGTGAATTGATTACATAATTTGCTTCTTCGTATTTCTTGTTCGACATTGTTGCACATATTTCACAACATTGGCTTTTTTTGTTTGGCTTTCAGTGAACATTTATGTCAACACATTGACATTGGAGAAAACCCGGAAATTACTTGATCTCTTTCTTGGTTCTCCTTAATCATGTTGGTCAATAAAGGAGTACCATATGCAATTCCATATGTGATGTCTTCCGAATTCCAAGCTTGGTTATGTCCGACCATCTTGTCGAGGATTTGTGTGACCTTGAAAATGTTTTATCCATGAATGATCCATCTGCCGCATTTTTGGATATGGATTGATTCAAAGGATCCAAGCCCATGTAAAACTTCTGCAACAAAATATTATCCGAAAAGCCATGATTCGGTGACCTTACCAAATATAACTTGAATATGTCCCATGCCTCATGTAGGTGCTCTCCCAATAATTGCTTGAAGAAGAAAATTTTATCCCGAAATTCTAACTTCTTTCTTTGTGAGAACCATTTTGCTAGGAAAGCTCGAACAAGCTCGGCCTAATTTTGGAGGGAATTAGGAGGTAGATTTTTGATCCACAGTCATGCCTCTTTGGTTAAAGAGTAGTTCAACACCATCAACCTTAGGGCATCATCCGATACATAATTCTGCTTATGCATTGCACATACACCAAAAATATTTCTGAGATGTTGTGTTGGATCATCATCGGTAGAATTTCGGAAGAACCCCTCCTCCTTTAGCATTAGGATTAGACTGTGTTCCACTTTGAAGGTAGCAATGTGAACTCTAGGAGGGACAATGGAGTTTGTATCCTTAATATACTCATCTATATCCGCAAACACATTATCTTCTTCTAGCTCACCCATGTTTACCTAATACTCCAAGCAAATCATGCAGAGTGTGATGAAATAGAAGAAGACGTAAAGTAAAGCACACACTAGTTAGTAATTCCAAAATCGTATTCCCCGGCAATGGCCCAAAATTTGATACACTCAAATTATACCTATATAAATGGTGTAAGGTAGTCAATGTCAAATATAATAACCCAACTAGGTTGGGGTCGAATCCCACATGAAATACGTATGAAAAGGTTACTTGAGTAGTGTGAAACTTGACTTAAGCCGTAGTTCTACTACGTTACTTCAAAAAGAGTTTTATAATTGTGAATTGTTAAAAAAGCTATTTTATTAAGATAATTTGATTAAGAAACTAAGGTTGTGTCCCTATCAATGGAATGCACTATCAATGTTAATATAATATATTTATAGTGGAAGTTCCTTTTGATATGCAAATGGTTCCTAAATGACTACCCAATACTTCTCAATAATTAGGCAGTATTTCCTCTTTATGATTTTTTTCAAATATAAAAGAGTTACAACTAAGAACGACCAATTTATGCCAAGTAGAACCCACTTATCCCTAAGAGATTCTATTAAACAAGGTTTAAAGCCTCGAGTATTTGCTATTCAATTCTACCAAACCCTAACCCACTTTCTGAGTAAAGATAGAGTAAAATGGCATTAGTCAATGTTTACAACCATCAACCATAAATGAAGCACGAGAAATTAATAGAAATCAACCGACCATTATATATATATTCAATGGTAAACACCCATTAATATTATACCCAATTAGGGTCCACAAAATTAGATTTAATGTTAGTTACTCATATTAGAATGCAAGAACAAAGTAATAAATAAAGTCATAAAACTTACAAAGAGGAAAGAGTCTTGGATTCTCTCTCAAAAGCTTCCAAAATAAAGCCTCTTTTTCAGACAAGATAGCCCACATAAACCCTAGTCATTATATTTATAATGGCCCAAGAGTCGTGGACAAAAAGTGACAAAAATGACCCTGTAGATAAAGTCTGCGACCGTAGAATGGGCCGTAGAAAAATTTGTGGTTCGCGCATCTTCCTTCTCACCGCAGATCAAATCACAAAGTTTGGCAGTTCTTCATCGCATCTTGGTTATGCGGTCCGTATATAGGTTTTGTGGCCGCATAGTGTACCGCAAAATCATCTTCACTAGAAAACCTTTTGCATTCATGCGATAAACATGCGGTCCGCATAAGAGTTGTGCGACCACAAAATGAACTGCAGATTTAACTCTCAGATACTGTGATGGCTTGCCTCACTCTCTGATTGGTCTGCGGTCCGCACATCACTTTTGCGGCCGCAAACATGTCGGATTTATGCCTTTCCATGGGTTTTTGTCGTCTTTTTCATGTTCTTGGTTCTTCAACTCTAATTTCCTGTAAAATACCAAAACTACATAAGAAATGACTTATAATGCTTTCAAAGATGATCTAAAGTCTATGTGATTAGTATCAAAAGTGCCACAATTCTACGGCACATCACCCATACAAGAAAAATGCACATACTTCCCACCTTATGTCGTCGCATGCACATTAACCCCTAGCCTTATACCTGTCACGACCCGGATTTCCCACAATCGGGAGTCGTGAGGGCGCCTACTGTCGGAGCTAGGAAAGCCAAATATCCAAAACCTTTCACTGATGACATTTTAACAATATAAATAAACGGAAGCATTTTAAATAAGCGGAAGACTTTAAACTTATACAACTGAAATAAAATTTGCGGAAGTTGAAACACATTTCTACCCAGAGTCTGGTGTCACTAGCTCAAGGACTGCTATAGAGTACTAAAAACAAGTCTGAAATGATATTACATATTGTTTGTCTCGAAACAAAGAAAACAAACTAAAATATATAAGGGACTCCGGCCTGCGAACGCCAGCTAGGCTACCTCGTGAGTCCCTGGACTGAAGACAGCTCCCGGGTAATCCTACTGCTGCTGTCCTAAAGCTGCTCCTGGATCTGTGCAAAAAGATGCAAAAAGTGTAGCATCAGCACAACCGACGCCATGTGCTGGTAAGTGTCTGGCCTAACCTCGGCAAAGTATCGACGAGGCTAGACAGGACCTGCCAAAAACAACTTGTGCAGATATATTTATACAAAGGCAACGAAAATAACAACAGAAAAGCATCAAATAAAACTGGGAAGGGGCATGTTTGGGGGGAATACAGTGAAAACATATCAACGGGTATAAAAATGAAACTACATCAATACTATGACTCATATAGGTGGTCGACACGCCACACGATCCCATTTCATAATTCATAAGTGGATGGTGTGTCACACGATCCCATTTCATAATTCATAAGTGGACGGCATACCACACGATCCCATTTCACAATACATAAGTGGTCGGCATGCCACACGATCCCACTTCATAATTCATAAGTGGTCGGTGTGCCACACGATCCCATTTCACAATTCATAAGTGGTCGGCGTGCCACACAATCCCATTTCACAATATATAATACCCAAAATAATCCCGGCAAGGTAAAACACAGATAAACAGCTAAATCCCGGCAATGGAGCAACAATAACAACTTTCACATCCTGGCAAGGGAGATAATCAATATACTCAAACCATCCCGGCAAGGGATTAATCATATCTCTTTCCATTTCTTTCATTTCTTGCTCAATAGTATTTTTATTGTTCGAGCCAACATTCCTAAGAATTTACAATTCATATCTAATCCTCATACTCTTCACATTTTGTAGAATTCCTCAATTAGCATGGAAGAGTCCCAAAAATATCAGAATAAGTACAAGAAAGGACCCACGGTCATGCTAGACACCGGTGTATAGATACTCGTCACCATACTTATACATCATACTCGATCATTTAGCCATTAGCAATTAATAACACTCTAATCCTATTCCTTCAAGCTAACGTTAGATCAAACACTTACCTCGGTCCAAAGAATAGCAATCAACTCTCCAATACCGCCTTCCCTCTACAATCCGACTCTGAAACAATGGTATCTAGGCATAATTAATTCAATAATATCAATTAGGGCTCAACAACAAAATCCCATAGCCTAGAAATGAGCTTTCTAGCATTCTTCCAAAAATACCAAAATTCAACACCAGACCCACAGGGTCCAAACACGAGGCTCGGACCAAAACCTAGTCACCCATAAGCCTACGAGTCCAAATATACAATTTGTTTCAAGTGTCGACTCCAAATTGAGATTGAATCACCCAAAATTCTCAAAACCTTAACTCTACCCAAAACCCTTAATTTCTACTTTGATTTCAAGATTTAGACTTAGAAACTTGCTAATTAATGAAGGAAATGAGTGGGGAATTACTTACCCAAGTGACATTGAAGAATGGGAGCTTTAATGGCTTGCTAAAGCTTGGGAGAGAGGAGAGCTCATGAGAAATTTTGTGAAAAACCCGCGTGTACTGTTCTGGAAATTAAAAAATATAACTAGGCAAAATTGCCCTTTGCGTTCGCGGGAAGAGGGTCGCGTTCGCGAAGGTTAGACTAGGCAATTCATCACGTTCGCGTGAGGGTCAACGCGAACGCGTAGAGGAAAATGCTGGGGGTCCAAGATTGGCCTACGCGAACGCGTGTTAAGGAACGCGAACGCGATAGAGGACACAACAGAACATCGCGATTGCGATGGCCAGGACGTGAATGCGATGAAGGGAAAATATTGGGGCCTGAATTTGGCTTATGCGTTCGTGAGGGTCAAGACGCGTACGCGAAGGGGGAAAAGCACAGAACTACGCGAACGCGAACCTAGTGTTGCGAACGCGATGAAGAAAACCCCTGTGCAAAAATAGCAGAAAATCTGATAACTTCTTAAGTCCAAAACCACCCCGAACACCTCCAAAACCACACCCGAGCCCTCGGGGCTCCCAACCAAATACACACACTAACTCAACAACATCCCACGAACTTACTCAGGTGATCAAATCGCCAAAACAACATCAAAATCAATGAATCAAGCCTCAAAATCATCATTTTCATTTCAAACTTCTTAAACTTCTAACTTTAGATAATTAGGTCCGAAACACGTCAAACGACATCCGAGTTTGACCAAACTTCACAGAAAGCGCTTAACACATATTTAAGACCTGTAGCGGGCGTCGAAACCAAAATAGAAGCCCGATACCATAGTCTTTTAATCAATATTCATTTCCGTTTTCCTTAATAATTTTAGAAAAATAATTTAATAGAAAAATTCTTTTACTCGGGTTCTAGACCTCGGATTTCAACTCCGGGCACATGCCCGAGTCCCATATTTTTCTACGGACCTTCCGGGACCGTCACATCACGGGTCCGAGTCTGTTTACCCAAAACGTTGACCAAAGTCAACTTTAATCATATTAATATCAAAAGTCTTCAAATTTTTCACAGATTTCACATATTCTAACATAAAAACTTTTTGGCTACGCGACTGGAATGCACACGCCAATCGAGGCAAGTAAAAGTGAGGTTTTTAAGCCCTCGAAAGCACGAAACGAATGAGCAAACAAGTAATGACCACTTTGGCTCATCACATCCTCCACCTCTAAAATAACCATTCATCCTCGAACGGCCAAAAGAAAGAAGTACCTGAGTCAGGAAATAGATGAGGATAATGGCTCCGCATATCAGACTCGGACTCCCAGGTTGATGCCTCAGGAGGCTGACCTCTCCACTGGACACGCACTGAAGCAAAACTCTTCGACCTCAACTGTCGAACCTGCCGGTCTATAATAGCTACCGGCTCCTCCTCGTAAGACAGATCCTTGTCCAACTGGACAGTGCTGAAATTTAACATATGGGCCAGATAGTCGTGATACCTCCGATGCATGGACACGTGAAACACTGGATGCACGGCTGACAAGCTAGGTGGAAAGGCAAGTCTATAAGCCACCTCTCCTACACGATCAAGGATCTCAAATGGTCCAATGAACCTAGGGCTAAGCTTGCCCTTCTTCCCGAATCTCATCACGCCCTTCATAGGCGATACATGGAGCAATACTCGCTCACCAACCATGAAAGCTACATCTCGAACCTTGCGATCCGCATAACTCTTTTGCCACGACTAAGCCGAACGAAGCCTGTCCTGCATGATCTTGACCTTATCCAAGGCCTCCTAAACTAAATCTGTACCCAATAACCGAGCCTCTCCCGGCTCAAACCATCCGACTGGAGACCGACATCCCCTACCATACAACGCCTCATATGGAGCCATCTGAATGCTGGAATGGTAGTTATTGTTGTAGGCGAACTCTGCTAAAGCCAAAAACTGGTCCCAAGAGCCTCCAAAATCAATGACACAGGCTCGGAGCATATCCTCTAATATCTGAATAGTCCTCTCGGACTGACCGTCCGTCTGAGGATGGAACGCTGTGCTCAACTAAACCTGGGTGCCTAACTCCTGTTGAATTGCTCTCCAGAAGCGTGAGGTGAACTACGTACACCGGTCCGAGATGATAGATGCCGGCACCCTATGAAGGTGAACAATATCTCGGATATAGATCTCAGCTAACATCTCTGATGAATAAGTGTCTGCAACAGGAATGAAATGCGCTGACTTGGTCAGCCGATCAACAATGACCCAAATAGCATCAAACTTCTTTCGAGTCATCGAAAGTCTGGTAACGAAATCCATGGTAATCCTCTCCCACGTCCACTCGAAAAGCTCAATCCTCTGAAATAACCCACCAGGCCTCTGATGCTCATACTTGACCTGCTGACAGTTCAAACACGGAGCCACATATGCAACAATATATTTCTTCATCCTACGCCACCAAGAATGATGCCGCAAGTCCTGATACATCTTCGCGGCGCCCGGATGAATAGAATATCGCGAACTATGGGCCTCCGCTAAGATCAACTCTTAAATCCCATCGAAATTAGGCACACAAACTCGCCCATGCAACCTCAAAACACCATCATCATCTAAGGTCACCTTCATGGCACCTCCACGCTACAGCATGTCTCTCAGGACACACAAATGAGGATCATCAAACTGCCGATCACGGGTACGCTCCAATAATGAAGAACGAGTGACGGTGAAAGCTAACACTCTGCTAGGCTCAGAGATGTCCAACCTCACAAATCGATTGGCCAGGGCCTCAATATCCAAGGAAAGCAAAGTCTGGCTGACCGAAACATAAGCAAGACTACCCATGTTGGCGGACTTCCTACTAAAAGCATCGGCCACTATATTGGTTCTCCCCGGGTGGTACAAAATAGTAACATCATAATCATTCAATAGCTCCACCCACCTCCGCTGCCTCAAGTTCAACTCCTTCTGCTTGAACAAGTACTGCAGACTCTTGTGATCAGTGTACACCTCACACGTCACACCATATAAGTAATGCCTCCAAATCTTCAAAGCATGAACCATGGCTGCCAACTCTAGATCATGGACCGGATAATTCTTCTCATGGATCTTCAATTACTTCGAAGCATAAGCAATGACTCTGCCATCCTGCATCAATACCGCACCAAGCCCAATACGGGAAGCATCACAATAAACTGTATAAGGCCCTGAACCTGTGGGAAAAACCAATATCGGTGCCGTAGTCAGAGCTGTCTTGAGCTTCTGAAAGCTCTCATCACACTCGTCTGACCATCTGAACTGGGCACCCTTCTAGGTCAATCTGGTCATCGGGGCTGCTATAGATGAAAACCCCTCTACGAACCAACGGTAATAACCTGCTAACCCCAAGAAACTCCGAATCTCGGTCACTAAAGCTGGTCGAGGCCAATTCTTGACTGCCTCAATCTTCTTCAGGTCTACTTGAATAGCCTCTGCTGATACGACATGACCCAGAAATGCAACTGAACTCAACCAAAACTCGCGCTTCGAGAATGTAGCATACAACTGACTATCCTTTAGAGTCTGAAGAACCACTCTAAGGTGTTGCTCGTGCTTCTCTTGGCTGCGGGAGTACACCAGAATATCATCAATAAACACTATCATGAACAAATCTAGATAAGGCCTGAACACTCGGTTCATCAACTCCATATATGTTGCTGGGGCATTGGTCAACCCAAATGACATGACCAAAAACTCATAATGGCCATACCGAGTGCGAAATGATGTCTTAGGGACTTCAGATGCCCTAATCCTCAGCTGATGGTAGCCAGATCTCAAGTCTATCTTTGAAAACACCTTTGCACCCTGAAGCTGGTCAAACAAATCATCAATCCTCGGCGGTTGATACTTGTTCTTTATTTTCACCTTGTTCAATTGCCGGTAATCAATGCACATCCTCATCGATCCATCTATTTTCTTCACAAATAACACTGGCGCACCCCAAGGAGAAACAATAGGCCTGATAAAACCCTTCTCTAGTAAATCTTGCAACTGGTCCTTTAACTCCTTCAACTCTGGCGGGGCCATGCGATACGGCAAATTAGAAATGGGTTGCGTGCTTAGGGCCAAATCAATACAGAAATCAATATCCCTATCGGGCGGCATACCCGACAGGTTTGAAGGGAAAACCTTGGGGAACTCCCGAATGATAGGAACAAAGTCAATAGAAGGGACCTCTGTGCTGGAATCACGAACATATGCCAAATAAGCTAAACATCCCTTCTCGACTATGCGTCGAGCCTTTACATATGAAATAACACTACGGGCGGCATGACGTGGGGTCCCTCTTTACTCCAATCGGGGAAAATCTGGCAAGGCCAAGGTCATGGTTTTGGCATGACAATCCAAGATAGCATGATACGGGGACAACCAATCCATCCCTAATATAACATTGAAATCCACCATATCTAAAAGCAGTAAATCAACACGGGTCTCAAGACCCTCAAACGCTACCACACAGGAATGATGAACTTAGTCAACCACTATAGAATCACCCACTGGTATAGATACATAAACAGGGATGCCCAAAGCATTACTAGGCATAGCCAAGTAGGGTACAAAATAAGACGACACATATGAATACGTAGACCTAGGGTCAAATAGCACTGAAGCATCCGTATCATAGACCAGAATAGTACCTGTAATGACAGCATTGGAAGACTCAGCCTTTGGCCTGGCTGGCAAAGCATAACATCGGGGCGGGGCCCCACCTCCCTAAACTATGTCTCTGGGACTATCGACTACTGGCTGACCCCTACCTCTGCCAGTCTGAGCTCCACCTCTACGGTCTCTACCTCCATCTCTATGATCCCTACCCCCACTTCTAGCTGGCTGGGCGGCCTGTTGATCACCTGACGCCTGAATCATAAGACGAGGACCCTGCTGCTGAGAGCTGTCAAAAGCTCGAGGGCAATACCTGGTAATATGTCTCGTGTCACCACAAGTGTAACAAGCCCTTGGCTGCTGAGAATAATGCAGTGGTGGTGCGCTGATAGGTGTTGATGGTGAACTGAAAAGCTGCTGGTCGGAATACTACGACTGAGAGTCACGGCCAGCGGAAGTACCATGAGAAACCTGAAGAGCTGACTGAAAGGGCCTCAGTGAATGGCCTCTACCATAAGAATCCCTACCTCTAGATGAGGTACCACTGAACCTACCAGAATGACGAGGCCTCTTATCGACACCTGTCCACCTCCCCGTGCGAGGGCCATCTCAACTCGGCGGGTCGCATTGGTCGCCTCCTGAAAGGAAATATCACTACCGGCTCCCATAGCCATCTGGAGATGGATTGGCTGAATCAATCTATCAATAAATCTCTGAACCCTCTCTCGCTCTTTGGGGAGTATCACAATATCATGGTGTGCCTCTACCTCTAGAACTGCTGGGGCTGGAACCTCCTCATCATAGTCAATATGAGGCTCTACCTCTAGAACTGCTGCCCAGGGTTGAACTCTGCCCCTACCTCGGCCTCTGGCACGGCCTCAGCCTCTGCACCTCATAGGAGCTGCTACTGGGGGCTCGGGCTGCTGCATGGTAGAAGAGGAAGCCCGTGTTCTCGCCATCTGTGAAAGAACAGAGTAGAAAGACAATCAGTATTTGAGAAACAGAATCGCACGACAAAAAAGAACAAAAGTGAAACTTTTCCTAACTCCGCAGCCTCTAGGGGATAAATACAAACGTCTCTGTACCGATCCCTCAGACTCTACCAAGTTTGCCCGTGAGTAGTGAGACCTATGTAACCTAGAGCTCTGATACCAACTTGTCACGACCCGGATTTCGCACCATCGGGAGTCGTGATGGCGCCTACTATCGGAGCTAGGGAAGCCAAATATCCAAAACCTTTCACTGATGACATTTTAACAATATAAATAAACGGAAGCATTTTAAATAAGCGAAAGACTTTAAGCTTATACAACTGAAATAAAATTTGCGAAGGTTGTAACACATTTCTACCTAGAGTCTGGTGTTACTAGCTCACGGACTACTATAGAGCACTAAAAACAAGTCTAAAATGATATTACATACTTTTTGTCTTGAAACAAAGAAAACAAACTAAAACACAGAAGGGACTCCGGCCTGCGAACGCCAGATAGGCTACCTTGTGAGTCCCTGGACTGAAGACAGCTCCCGGGCAATCGTACTGCTGCTGTCCTAAAGCTGCTCCTGGATCTGTGCAAAAAGATGCACAAAGTGTAGCATCAGCACAACCGACTCCATGTGCTGGTAAGTGCCTAGCCTAACCCCGGCGAAGTAGTGGCGAGGCTAGACAGGACCTACCAAAAACAACCTGTGCAGATATATTTATACAAAGGCAACGGAAATAACAATAGAAAAACATCAAATAAAACTGGGAAAGGGGCATGCTCGGGGGGAATAAAGTTAAAACAGATCAACGGATATAACAACGAAACTACATCAATACTATGACTCATATAAGTGGTCGCGCCGGCGCGCCACACGATCCCATTCCATAATACATAAATGGACAGCGTGCCACACGATCCCATTTCATAATTCATAAGTGGACGGCGTGCAACACGATCCCATTTCACAATACATAAGTGGTCGGCGTGCCACAGGATCCCATTTCATAATTCATAAATGGTCGGCGTGCCGCACGATCCCATTTCATAATTCATAAGTGGCCGGCGTGCCACATGATCCCATTTCATAATTCATAAGTGGTCGGCGTGCCACACGATCCTATTTCACAATATATAATACACAAAATAATCCCGGCAAGGGAAAACATAGATAAACAGCTAAGTCCCGGCGAGGGAGCAACAATAACAACTTTCACATCCTGGCAAGGGAGATAATCAATATATTCAAACCATCCCGGCAAGGGATTAATCATATCTCTTTCCATTTCTTTCATTTCCTGCTCAATAGTATTTTTATCGTTCGAGCCAAAACTCCAAAGAATTTACAATTCATATCTAATCCTCATACTCTTCACATTGTGTAGAATTCCTAAATTAGCATGGAAGAGTCCCAAAAATATCAGAATAAGTACAAACAAGGACCCACGATCATGCTAGACACCGGTGTATTGATACTCGTCACCATGCCTAAACACCGTACTCGATCATTTAGCCATTAGAAATTAATAACACTCTAATCCTATTCCCTCAAGCCAAAGTTAGATCAAGCACGTACCTCAGTCCAAATAATAGCAATCAACTCTCCAATACCGCCTTTCCTCTACAATCCGACTCCGAAACAATGGTATCTAGGCATAATTAATTCAATAATATCAATTAGGGCTCAACAACATAATCCCATAGCCTAGAAATGAGTTTTCTAGCATTCTTCCAAAAATACCAAAATTTGACACCGAGCCCACATGGTCCAAACACGAGGCTCGGACCAAAACCTAGTCACCCATAACCCCGCGAGTCCAAATATATACTTTGTTTCAAGATTCGACTCCAAATTGAGGTTGAATCACCCAAACATCTCAAAACCCTAACTCTGCCCAAAACCCTTAATTTCTACTTTGATTTCATGATTTAGACTTAGAAACTTGCTAATTAATGAAGGAAAAGTGAAGGAAATGAGTGGGGAATTACTTACCCAAGTGACCTTGAAGAATGGGAGCTTTAATGGCTTTCTAAAGCTTGGGAGAGAGGAGAGCTCGTGAGAAATTTTGTGAAAAACCCGTGTGTACTGTTCTGGAAATTAAAAAATATAACTTGGCAAAATTGCCCTTTGCGTTCGCGGGAAGAGGGTCGCGTTCGCGAAGGTTAGACTGGGCAATTCATCGCGTTCGCGTGAGGGTCAACACGAATGCGTAGAGGAAAATGCTGGGGGTCCAAGATTGGCCTACGCGAACGCGTGTTAAGGAACGCGAACGTGATAGAGGACACAACAGAACATCGCGATCGCGATGGCCAGAATGTGAATGCGATGAAGGGAAAATACTGAGGCCTGAATTTGGCTTACGCGTTCGCGAGGGTCAAGACGCAAACGCGAAGGGGGAAAAGCACAGAACTACGCAAATACGAACCTAGTGATGCGAACGCGATGAAGAAAACCCCTGTGCAAAAATTGCAAAAAATCTGCTAACTTCTTAAGTCCAAAACCACCCGAACACCTCCAAAAACACACCCAATCCCTCGGGGCTCCCAACCAAACACACACACTAACTCAACAACATCCCACGAACTTACTCGAGCGATCAAATCGCCAAAACAACATCAAAATCAATGAATCAAGCCTCAAAACCATCATTTTCACTTCAAACTTCTTAAACTTCTAACTTTAGATAATTAGGTCTGAAACACGTCAAACGACATTCGATTTCGACCAAACTTCACAGAAAGCGCTTAACACATATTTAAGACCTGTACCGGGCGTCGGAACCAAAATATGAGCCCCATATCATAGTATTTTAATAAATATTCATTTCAGTTTTTCTTAATAATTTCAGAAAAACAATTTAATAGAAAAATTCTTTTACTCGGGTTCTAGACCTCAGATTTCAACTACGGGCACATGCCCGAGTCCCATATCTTTCTACGGACCCTCCGGGACCGTCACATCACAGGGCCGAGTCCGTTTACCAAAAACATTGACCAAAGTCAACTTTAATCATATTAATATCAAAATTCTTCAATGTTTTCACGGATTTCACCTATTCCAACATAAAAACTTTTTGGCTATGCTCCCGGATTGCATACGCCAATCAAGGCAAGTAAAAGTGAGGTTTTTAAGGCCTCGGAAGCATGGAACGAATGAGGAAATAGGTGATGACCCCTTTGGGTCGTCACAATACCACCGCACGCGTTTCAATATCACATAACAATAACAACTCGCACCACAAGTGCCCATATGCCATAACCTGTCGGTAATCAACAATAACAATGTTTCCAGAATGCCCATGGCTCAACCACAATGTGTACAAGAATATAAACAGCAACAATGTATGTAAAATGCTCAACAAGAAAGATGTCTCAATAATAAATAATTTTGCCTCAACGCAATAACAACTTTCACAATTTCAACGTCAATAGCTCAACAACGAGATAGATAATGTATAACCAAGATATTAAATAAGAATAACCCACAATGAAAGAGATAGCGTATAAAAATGACTTTAAATAAGAGAAATCAATAATAAAAGAGATAATATAAACAATAACTTCAAATAGTGATAATGAACAACGAGAGAGATAACATGAACAATAACTTCAAATATTGATAATCAATAATGCAGAGATTACATGTGGCAGTAAAACAGGCAACAAGTTCAACCGAAGCATGAGAGCAATTTATTAATTAGGATGTAGAACAAGAGTTAACGAATCATTTAAGACATGTAAGGATAGTTTATCACAGTAAGAATAAATTGACTATGAGAATTTAGAACATGATATGACAACTTAATTAAAATATACAAAGAGTCTAAGTAGCCTAAACCGCTCAAAAACCACATATAACACGTGAACCCACTCGTCACTATGCGTACACAATTTTCACATAGCACAAACGATACAATCAATCACAAATCCTAAGAGATAGTTCCCTCACACAAAGTTAGGCAAGATATTTACCTCAACTAGGCCAATTTAACCCTAAAAAAAAGCTTTTCCTGTAAAATTTGCCTCCACACGACTCAAATCTAACCAAAATTGACTTAATATCATCAAACAATGCAAGAAAAATCAATTATAAAAGATAAAGCCATGATCTTTATACTTTTCTCAACAAGTCAACAAAAGTCAACCCGAGGCCCGTCCGGTCAAAACCTGGGTCCAATGGTAGATTTCAACTACCCATGACCCCACAAATTCATATATGTGATTAGTTTCAAAAATCCGAGTCAAAATTGGTTCTCAAAACTAAAATTCTTATTTTTCAAAAACTTGACAAGTTTCACATTGATTCACATGATATGATGTAAAAATCTAAGATACATTGATGGAATATAATTAGAAATAAATTTGAATCACTTACCCAAAGTTTAAGGATGAAAATATACCATCTCCAAATCGCCTCGTACCGAGTCTAGGGTTCTAAAATGAGAGAATGAGAGATGAAATCCCAAATTTCAGACCTTTTGATCAGTTGGTGATGTCGTAATTGTGAAGAATACATAGAAAATGCAGCCACTGACCTTCGTACTAGGACCTCAGAATTGCAATCAATGGGTTCGCAAATATGAACCTGCCCCCTTCGCAAAAGCGAAAATTTAGTTGCAAATACGAACTAACCAAAGTTATAGACAATGTCACAATTCCGAGCTTGGTATCGCAATTGCAATATCTGAGGCCCCCTACTATGGTCGCTGTTGCAATTTCAGTCCACCGGATTCTACAATTTCAGTCCAAAACACTTCGGAACATGTTCGAAACTCATCCAAGCCCCCGAGACTCCAAACCAAACATTCATACAAGTCTAAAAATACCATACATCGCTCGCATGATCAAAATAGAAAATTAACATCTAAAACTACGAATCGAACACTAAAATGAATCAGTTTCAATGAGAAGTTCAAGGATATCTAAATTTACGACTGAACGTCTGAATCCTATCAAACCAACTCCGAATGATATCAAATTCTCTATAGAAGTTCTATATGGCAGAACAGACCTATTCTGAGTCCTGAAATCAAATTTTTAACTCGGTAGATAAAAATAAACCTGTTGTCAAACTTTTCAACTTATTGCCAAATGCGGTGAAACAACATAAATCAACTACAGACTTCTGAAATCAATTTCGAGCATACACTCAAGTCTGAAATTATGTTACGAATCTATCGGAGCCATCAAAATAGTGTTTCGGGGGTCCTTTTCACAAAAGTCAAAATTTGATCAACATTTCTAATTTAAACTTCTAAGTCTAGAATCAAAGGGTCCAAATAAACTCAAACGGTTCACAGAACGAAACTAACCAACCCGGTAAGTCATAAAATTATAAATACTTGTAGGTTCATCCTAGAACGTGCATAAGGACATACCTGAAGTGATGAATAGATGAGGATAACGACTTCGCATGTCATGCTTCGTCTCCCAGGTCGCCTCCTCAACCAGATGACACCTCTATTGAATCTTCACTGAAGCAATGTTCTTTGATCCCAACTTCCGGACCCGTCTGTCCAAGATAGCCACTAGCTCCTCAAAATAAGTCAAATCCTTGTCCAATTGGACCGTGCCGAAGTCTAAAACATGTGACGGATCACTATCGTACTTTAGAAGCATAGAAACGTGGAATGTCGAGTGAACCGCAGATAAAATAGTTGGTAATGCAAGCTTGTAAGCCACCTCCCCAATCCTCTCAAGGATCTCAAAAGGTCCGATATATCTATGGCCAGTGGTGGATCCATGATTTTGGGTTTGTGGGTGCTTAATTTTTTTTTGGCGTGCAGTTACTACCAATCACATAGTATAAGTGTAGTACTATTTGAACATGACAGTTAATAAAGTTAATAAAAAAATTCGTATTAATATTATAGACGCGTATAACGTAAAATGCAATGGGAGAGAAATATTTTTTATTAATTTGTCCACTCTAGAGGAACTATTTGTTCATAGAAGAGGTCAAACTTTGGGGTTTATTTCTTTATTTCTTTGATATAGAGAATTATTAGGTAATAAAATAGAAAAGGAAAAATAAAAAAACGGGAAAGTAAAATAAAATTCAGGGAAAAAGTAGTTTGAAAAGGAAATAAATAAAGCAGTAGTATTGGATAAAAATGTAGCTACTAAAT
The DNA here is from genome assembly GCA_026770625.1 of Nicotiana glauca. NCBI lineage: Eukaryota > Viridiplantae > Streptophyta > Magnoliopsida > Solanales > Solanaceae > Nicotiana > Nicotiana glauca. The sequence goes on along the minus strand of MU785059.1, from coordinate 18,484 downwards.
TAATTTAGAAAAAACTAATGAGACTAAAAGGATGGAAGTAAAATTGACCCCGTTAAGAGTGAGATTCGATATCAAGACCGCTCGCTCAATAAAACAACCACTACTACTTGACCAAAGCACCCATTAGCTCTTTTGTGTTCTGGGTGCTTTCTTGCTTTATATATCAAAGACGTCAAGTTTTCTGTATAACTATACATATTCTGTGGCGAGGTTAATGGGTGCTAAAGCATCCAAATTTAGTACATGGATCTGCCCATGCCCAGGACTCAATTTGCCCCTCTTCCCGAATCTTATCACACCCTTCATGGGTGAAACTCGGAGCAAGGCCTTCTATCGAACCATGGATGCAACATCATGAACCCTCCGATCCCCATAACTCTCTTATCTAGATTGGGTTATGCAAGCTGATCCTGGATCAACTTGACCTTCTCCAAGGCATCTCGAACCAAATCGGTGCCTAATAACTTAGCATCTCCCGACTCAAACCAACAAACTAGAGAATGACACCGTCTCCCATATAGGGCCTTATAAAGAGCCATTTGAATACCCGATTAGTAGGTGTTGTTGTACGAAATGTCCACACGCAGCAAGAACTGTTCCCCAGAACCCACAAACTCTATAATGCAGGTGCGAAGCATATCCTCCAATATCTGAATGGTGTGCTCGGACTGTCCATCCATCTGGGGGTAAAATGTTGTACTCAACTCAACCCGTGTACCTAGATCATGTTGTGTAGATCTCCAAAATCACGATGTGAACTGCTTATCCCGATCAGAGATGATATATACCAGCCCACCATGAATTCAGACAATCTAATGGATGTAGATATGAGGCAAGTGCTCTGCAGAATAGGTAGTCACTACCGGAATAATATGAGCCAACTTGGTCAACCTGTCCACAATCACCCATACCGCACCAGATTTCTTCTGAGTCCATGGTATCCCAACAACAAAGTCCATGGTGAGACACTCCTATTTCCACTCGGAAATCACAAGTCATTGAAGCAAATTGCTCGGCCGTTGATGCTCATAGTCACTTGCTGACAATTTATGCACCAAGATACATACTCCACAATTTACTTCTTCATTATCCTCTACCAATAGTGATGCCTCAAATCCTAATACATCTTAGTACCATCCATATGAATGGAGTACTGCAAACTGTGGGCCTCCTGGAGGATCAAATCACGTAAACCTTCCACATTGGGTACACAAATAGAAATCTCCTTGGTATCAATGTGCTGAACCGTGTCCATGAGGACAAGCAAATGGGGATCGTCATATTGGCACTGTCTGATATGATTATATAAACAAGACCGATAAACCACGTAATCAAGAACTCGACTGGGCTCCGAAACATCCAATCTAACAAACTGGTTGACTAAGGCCTGAACATCCAATGTTAGTGGCCTCTCCGTTGTCCATAGATTTGCTAAACTGCCCAAACTCTCTACCTTTCTGCTCAAGTCATCGGCCACTATATTGGCCTTCCAGGGATAATATGGAATTGTGATATCATAGTCCTTGAGCAACTCTAACCATCTCTGCTACTGTAAGTTAAGATCTTTCTATTTGAATAGATGATGTAGTCTCTGGTGCCCGGTAAGGACTTCATAGGGGACACTGCATAAATAATGTCACCAGATTTTCAATGCATGAACAATAGCTGCCAATTTCAAGTCATGGGCTAGACAATTCTTCTCATGAGTATTCAACTGCTAAGACACGTCGGCAATGATCCCTAACATGTTGCATCAACACCGCACCTAGAAAAACATGTGACGCATCATAATACACAGTGTAAGATCCCGAACCCATAGGCAACACCAACACAGTGGCTATAGTCAAAGTAGTCTTAAGCTTTTGAAGGCTCGCCTCACAATCCTCGAACCATCTGAAAGGAGCACCCTTTTGGATAACTCTTGTCATAAGTGCAGCCACAGATGAGAAACCCTCTAGGAAATGGCAATAATACCCAGCCAAACCAAGGAAACTCCAAATCTCAATAGTTGAAGACGGTATGGGCCAACACTGCGCTGCTTTGATCTTTTCCGGATCTAACTTGATCCCCTCACTCGACACCACATAACCCAAAGATGCCACCAAATCAATCCTGAATTCACACTTTGAGAATTTTGCATACAACTTTGTCTCTCTCAAGGCCCAGAGCATGATCCTCAGGTGATGCTCATGATCTTCCTGACTGCGAGAGAACAATAAGATGTTGTCAACAAATACAATGACAAATGGCTGGAAAAAATTGTTCATCAGATGTATAAACACAGCTGGGGCTTTGGTTATCCCAAACATCACAAAGAACTCATAGTGGCCATATCGAGTCCTAAAGGCAGTCTTCGGAATATTCGAATCCTGAATCTTTAGCTTGTGATAACCTGACCGCAAATCAATCTTTAAAAACACCCTACCACCCTGTACCTGATCAAATAAGTCATCAATGCACGATAGTTGACACTTTTTATTCATTGTAACCTTGTTCAAATGCCGATAATCAATACACATGAGCATCGAACCATCTTTCTTCTTCACAAACAAGAACGGAACACCCCAAGGCGACACACTAGGCCAAATGAAACCCTATCAAGCAAATCTTTCTATTGCTCCTTTAACTCCTTCAACTCTACCGAGGCCATAGGATATGGTAGAATACAAATGGGTTGAGTACCTGGCAACAAGTCAATACCATAATCAATATCCCTATCAGGAAGAATGCCCGAAAGATCTGACGGGCATACATCTGAGAAGTCTCTTACTAACAGAACTGACTCAGCGATAGGAGTATCAGTGCTAACAACTCTCACAAAGGCTAGATAAGCATCACACCCCTTCTCAACTATTTATTGAGCCTTTAGAAATGACACAACCCTACTCGGAACATAATCCAATGCACCTGTCCACTCTAACTATGGAACACCTGGCATAACTAATGTCACATTCTTAGCGTGAAAATCTAGAATAGTATGATAGGGCGACAACTAGTGCTTGCCTAATATAACTTCAAAGTCTACTATACTAAGTAATAATAGATCGACTCTGGTCTCAAAACCACCAATAACAACTAAACATGACTGATACACACGGTCCATAACAATAGAATGTCCCACAGGCCTGGACACATAAACTGGAGAACTCAAATAATCACGATATATATATATATATCCAAATGCAGAGCAAAGTAAGATGACACATATAAATAAGTGGATCCCCAATCAAATACGACTGATTCATCACTATGGGAAATTGGAACCATACCCGTAAAGACTGTATTTGAAGCAACTGCGTCTACCCTACCTGAAAAAGCATAACATCTAGCCTAGCCTCCTCTTCTTGGGAGACCTTTACCCTCCCATCCCCCACCCTAGATGACTATACGGGTGGAGGGGCAACTAGGGCAGCAACCATTGTCAGAGAAGTCTGTGGACATGTTTGAATCTATGGAGCCTGAGAAGTCTATAGAGGTGCACCCCTGCTAAGTCTAGGGCAGTCGCTAACCATGTGAAAGGTATCACCACACTCAAAGAAAGCTCTCGATGGGCATGGGTGCTGGGACCGGCTCGGGCTAAGTTTGCTGGACTGACCGCTGAAAGGGCCTCGTGCAGGAAGTTCACTAGAAAGTGCCTGAGCAAAGTGTGTAACCTGAGATCTTGGAATAACTGGAGCACCACTAGAAGCTACAAATGCTGAATGAACTGGAAGGCTCACATAGCCTTTACCATGATGGGCTTTAGCTAAGGCGAGCCCACTATTAAATTCTCTAGTAGCTCGAGGCCTTTTGGCCTCCATGTCCTTTCTCTCACGGCCCCTCATACCCTCTAACCGCTGTGAAATCTTTACCACATGCTTATATATGGCATCTATCTCCAACTCTCGATCTATGTTGAATCTAATACCATAGTTGAGCCCCTCAATAAATTGACAAACTCGCTCTCTAACTGTAGAGACCAAAGCAGGTGCATGTCTATAGAAATCATTGAACTGTACAACACACTCTGACACTGTCATAGTACCCTAGCGCATATACTCAAACTCCTTGTGCCATGCATCCCTAAGGGCCCGGGGAACAAACTCTCTCAGGAACAACTCTGTAAACCGAGTCCATATAAGTGAAGCTGCATCGGCTCGGCTACCCTCCTTGTACATCCGCCACTACTGGTATGCTACTCTTAACAGTTGGAATGTAGTAAAAGCTGCCCCACTCGTCTCCACAATACCCATGGTGCGGAGAATACATTTGCACTCCTCTAGAGAACCATGTGCATTCTCTGAAGCTAATCCACTGAAAGTACGAGGGTGATATTATTGAACCTCTCAAGTCTAAGATGTTCTTCCATAGATGATGCTGCCCTAACCAATGGCTGCACTGCAACAACATGTTGTATTGGACAAATCTCTTGGACTTGATCAAAATGGAATCGCTGCTGTAGGGTGCGGGCCGTGGGAGTCTGAGCTCCTCCCCTCCTGAGATGTGGCTGGTGCAAGTGGAATCAACCTTGTTTGATCTAGAGTACCGAACATGGTCAAGAACTATGAAAGGGTCTCCTAAAGTGCAGGGGTGGGAACAGGTGCCATGGGTGCCTACCCCCCAACTAGAGCGACCGGTGGCTCCTCTATTGCAGCTTGGATAGGTGCTATGACCGCACCCTTGCCTCGGCCTCTCGGGGATCTAGTAGGTGGGCTCGGTGTCTGATTGTCGGATCCAGCAGTGCGTGTCCTCACCATTGTGAGAAAATAGGAAGTCAAAGATTCAGTTTTCAAAGACAACCAATTCGCACGATAAGGAATCGAAGAAGTAAAGTTTTTCTAACAGTTCCGTAGCCTTTCGAAGATAAGTATAGACGTTTCCGTACTGAACCGCAAGACTCTGCTAGACCTGCTTATGACTCTTAATACCTATAAACCTAGAGCACTTATACCAATTGTCACAACCCTAATTTTCCTCCATAGGATATCGTGATGGAACATAGTCTTTACGACTAGGTAAACCTAACATTCAGTAATAACTTGACCAAAATAAGTAACAAAATACCAAAACAAGTCTAATAAACTAACATAATCTGCTGAAATAGAATCTCAACAAAACACTTTCCAAAATCGGTGCAATTGAGTCGTAAGCTCTACAGAGTAAGCTAAAATGTCTACTAAATCGTTTTCTAAATGAAAATACAATAGGAAGTAAAGATGAAGAAAGGTGACTCCGATGCCTGCAAACGTGGAGCAGGTATACCTTAAAGTCTCCAAGAACAACAACTCAAAACAACTCTAGCGCCCGCCACGAGTAGAGGTACCTGGATCACAAAAAATATGCAGAAGTATAGTATGAGTACAGCACTATATTACCTAGTAAGTATCAAGCCTAACTTTGGTAGAGTAGTGACGAGGCCAAGTTAAGACACCTACTAGGATATAAATAAAAAGTATAAAAATATAAGATCGAATAAAAATAGAAGGCTGAGAAATAACTGATATGAAACAAGTTAATAGCATGAACTAATACTGAAATTTAAGCATGAAAAAAACATAAAGGAAGCAATTGAAGAGAACCACAATGCCAAAAGCTAATAGAATAAGGAATAACAAAATCATAGGAAATATTCCCACCAAAACTACTTGTCACACGAGATAAACAATGAGAATCACAACGAGGTACCACCTCGTGTACAATGAGAACCACCACCGAGGTACCGCCTCATGTTCACAATTCACAATCTCAATCACAATCTTTCCTTATATCGTCGCGTGAGCCTTACCTATAAATAGTTATAAAAATATTATTTTTCAAAATAGCTACACACACTTTAGCCCACTTTATGATGTCGCGTGGCTTCACATAGTTCCCCTACAAGAAACACACACATAAGTCCCACCTTACGATGTCGTATGCACATTAATCTATAGCCTTATGCTACCGCATGCGCGTCAATATTACATCACAATAATAACTCATACCACAAGTGCCCATATGCCTTAACTTGCCAATAATCAACAATATCAATATTTTCAAAATAATATCCCATGGCTCAACCACAATGTGTATAAAAATATCAACAACAACAATGAATGTAAAATGCTCAACAAGAATGATATCTCAACAATAAAAAAATTTGTCTCAACGTAATAATAGCTTTCACAACTTCAACACTAATAACTTAACAATGAGAGAGATAATATATAACCATGATATCAAATAAGAATAACTCACAATGGAAGAGATAACGTATAACAATGACTTCAAATAATGAGAATCAACAACAAAAGAGATAACATGAACAATAACTTTGAATAATGATAATCAACAACGAGATAGATAACACGAAAATAAATTCAAATCATGATGATCAACAATGAGGAGATACCATGTGGCAATAAAAGAGGCAACAAATTCAATTAAATCATGAGAGCAATTTATTAATTAGGATGTCGAACAAGAGTTAATGGGTCATTTAAGCCATGTAAGGATAGACTATCACAAGCAAGAAAAAATTGACTATGAGAATTTAGAATATGATATGACAAGTCAATTAAAGCATGGAAAGAGTCTAAGCATCCGAAACTACTCAAAAACCACATATAAGACGTGTACACACTCTTAACCTTCATACATGGGTTTCGCATAGCAAAAACGACATAATCAATCCTAAATCCTAAGGTGTAGTTCCCTCACACAAAGTTAGGCAAGATATTTACCTCAACTAGGCCAATTTAACCCTCGAAAATAGCTTTTCCCCTAAAATTCGCCTCCACACGACTCAAATCTAACCAAAATTTACTTAATATCATCAAAAAATGCAAGGAAAATCAATGACGATAGATAAAACCATGATCTTTATACTTTTCTCACAAAAAGTCCACAATAGTCAACCTGTGGCCCGCCCGGTCAAAACCCATATCCAATGGTAGATTCCGACTAGCCATGACCCCACAAGTTCATAGGTGTGACTAGTTTCAAAATACGGGTCCCAATCAACTCTCAAAACTCAAATTCTTATTTTTGAAAAACTTGACAAGTTTCATAAATTTTTACTTTGATTCGCATGATTTTGATGTTAAAATCTAAGATATACTAATAGAATATGATTAGTAATATATTAGAATCACTTATCTAAAGGTTGTAGATTAAAATATGCTATCCAAATTGCCTCCTACCAAGTCTAGGGTTATAAAATGAGTGAATGAGATATGGCGTCCTGACTTCTAGCCCTTTTGATCAGCTGCTGAAGTCGCAATTGCAAAAAAGGTTCGCAAGTGAGAACACTCACAATTGCGAAGAATACATCGCAAATGCGGCTGCTGACCTTCCTATTGGGACCTCGCAATTTCGATCAATAGGTCAGCAAATGCGAACACTCCCCCTTTTGCAAAAGCGATAATTTAGTCGCAAATGCAAACTACCCAAAGTCCTAGACTACTTCACAATTGCGAGCATGGTATAGAAATTGCGATACCTGAGGCCCCGCTTCTAAGCTAACAATTGTGAACCTGGTTTGCAAATTCGATACTTGAAGCATCAGCACACCAGATTCTGCAACTTTAGTCCAAAACACTCCTGAACATGTTTGAAACTCATCCGAGCCCTCGGTACTCCAAATCAAATATCCGAACAAGTCTAAAAATATCATATGAACTCGCTCGCATGATCAAAACACAAAAATAACATCTAAAACTTCTAATCGAACACTAAAATGAATAAGTTCCAAAGTAATGTTCAAGAATCTCTAGAATTACAACTAAATGCCTTAATCCTATCATACCAACTCCGAAGGATATCAAATTTTTGCAGACAAGTTATAAATAGCATAATATAGCTATTTCAAGTCCCAAAATCAAATTTTGAACTCGATTGCAAAAAGTCAACCAACAATCAAACGTTTCAACTTCAAATTGCCAAATTTCAGCAAAACAACACAAATTAACCTACAGAATTCTGAAATAAATTTCGGACGTATGTCCAAGTCTGAAATCATGATACGAAGCTATCCGATCTATCAAAACACTGTTCCAGGGTTGTTTTCACAAAAGTCAATGTTTGGTCAACATTTCTAATTTAAACTTCTAAGTCAAGAATCAAAAGGTCCAAATTAACCTGAAAGCTTCTCAGAATGAAACTAATCAACCCCCCAAGTCATAAAATCATAAACATATATGTGTGAAGCATAAAAAAGGGTAACGAGGTGCAATTATACAAAACGACCTGTCAGGTCGTTACAAAAAAGAAATAAACAAACGATTCTTTAACAGAATATCAATTTAAAAGCCCCTAAATATCACATGCCAATTTCAACAAATAAGAGACAACAAGTAATTATAATTTTTCAAGTCATGAAGGAATATCGAGTATAATCAGACTCCTAGCGACATCACGCACGAGTTGTGCCGAGGTCGTACGGCCCGATCCATAACAATCGTGTATTCACACTACCAAGGTCATACGGCCCGATCCATAGATGCATCTCATTATATATAAATATTGATGAGGCATTCGGCCCTATCCACAAGAATAGGGGAACTCTTTGAACTACCGAACATACATTTACAACACCATGATAGGCACATAAAGCCACATAATTTTTCTATCAATAATCTAATATTCCGCCAAACTCAAAGTAACGAAGCTCGCTCTAATATAATCTCTAATCAGGTTTCACTTATTAACACAAGTAATTAAACTAACAAGGTGGGTTCAAATAGTACAACTATTGCATAATAAAGTCCTATGTCTATCCGGACATAATATGATTTTAACTATGTACGTCACTTAGTGCATACATAGCACCCACAATTATTAACAAACAACAAATTTAAATACCTATAGGGTTAATTCTCTTTTACAAGGTTAGGCAAGAGACTTACCCTGTTTCCAAGCCCTCTTCTCGGTCGTTAAATCACACTAATAGCCCTAAATTGGTGCTGAGCAATCTGGAACTAGCCAAAGGTCGTACAAACTAATCAATATATACTCCAACGTTCATAATTTAACTATTAGAGTAATTACCCAATCAAATTTAGAAAATTCCTATAAGTCACCCCAGGCCCACGTGTCCAGCTTCCAAAATTTCTTGTAGATAAATATTTCTCATAACCTTACGAACTCAAATATATTATTTCTACTCAATTTCATAATCATTTTCGTGGTCTAATCCTATTTTTACTGAAACCTAGATTTTTCAACAAAATTCCAAAATTCCTACAATTTCTATGTTAAATTCTTCCAATAATTTATGTATTAAACTCATATTGTCTAAAAATTACTTACCTCAAGATGCTAGGTGAAAATCACCCTCTAAAAAAGATCCAAAATCGGCCAATGTGTGAAATGAAGAAAATGACCTAAATCCTGTTTTTAAATTAAATCACCGGCCAAGCATTCCTTCTTTGCGATCGCGAAAAGAGTCTCGCGATCGTAAAGGCAAAACTTGCCCAGGAACGGAGAACGTGCTTCCTGAATGAAGTGGGATATTGGCGATCAGGAAGGCTTGCCCAGCCAGTGCTTCATGAACACGGTCCTCCCTTTGCGTTCCCTCCCAGGCCCAGTTCTTATATGCGAATGCGGGACAGGATTCGCGAGCGCGAAGACCTCTGGTCCTAAATCTTCGCAAATGCGTCCAGATGATAGCAAACATGAAGTAAAATTACCCCTACCCCAAATCCTTCATCGCGAACGTGAGATAACCTCCGCGTTTGCGAAGAAGCAAACCAGAACCAGCAAATTCAGCAATTTTGGACTTAGATCCGGGTGGTCCGAAACACACCTGATCTACCCGGAACCCCGTCCACAAGTGTCAACAAGTCCTTAAACGTAATACGAACATGCTCGAAACTTTGGAACACATAAAATAACATCGAATCTAAGAATCTAACCCCTAAACCAATTTACTCAAATTTTGAACTTATGTCTATCCGGACATGATTAAGAATCTAACAAACACACAAACAATCGTTATCTCATACGTACCTAGCTACCAAAACACGTAGAATGTAACAAATATAGCACCTAAGGGTAAATTCTCTCTTACCAGAGTAGACACGAGACTTACCTTACTTCGAAATTCGATAACTGGCTCCAACACCTCTCTAACACCTCAAATCAATGCTAAACGATCCAAAACTAGTCAAAGAACTTGCAAAACAATCAAAATATACTCAAAGACTAATAATTTCAATCACATAGAAACAATTCCCAACTCCACATGAAAAGTCAACAAAGTTAACCTCTAGGCCCATGTGCTCATTTTCCAAAAAATCTTGATGAATAACATTCACCACGAATTCAAATATAAAATTTATTCTCAATTCCATGTTCAATTTCATGGTCAAAATTTAAAAATATCAATTGTAGGTTTTTTTCAAAGATCCCATAATTTTTACAAAGTTTCATGTTCAAACCCAAATATAATTCATGTATTTAACTCACAATGAGTAGGACTCAATTCTCTAGTGATAGATTATGATAATGGCTCTCCATAATCACCCCCAATGACTCCAATGAGAAAAATGAGATAAAAGTGAGCTAAGTCTCCGTTTGTAAAACTTATACACTGCAAGTCGTCCTTCTTTGAGATCGCGGAAGCTCCCTCGCGATCGCGATGGCAAAACCAGTCTCGCACAAAATCTTCGCACGCAACATCCCACTCGCGATCTCGAAACTTAGCTTGACAAGCATTCGTGAACGCGAGCCCATCTCCACGGAGGCAAGCCTCTGGTCTTTGAAATTTGCTTCTGCGATCTTGAAATCCTCCACGTGATCGCAATGAGCAACCCTCCAAACCAAGCCAACAACACTAACACATCGCATTTGCAACCCTCACAGGGCGAACAAGAATCACAACTAAATCACCAAATGTGATCGCGAACCCCCAACCGCGATCGAGAAGAAGAAACTCTTCTCATCTCCACAGAACACTTCGCGATCGTGAATCCTTCTCCGCGATCGCTATGCACACCACTAACACCAGAAACCAACAATTTCTATTCAAAGGAAATTGATCCGAAACCATCCCGAAACACAATTGACGCCCCCATATCCCGTTCAATCATACCAACAAGTCCAATACAGTATCCAAAATAATCCGAATGAGACAAATACAAGAAATATTATCAAAACCAAGAATCAAATATCAAATTCCTTTTCTTAGCTTTCGATCCTTCAAACTTCGTTGAACACCTCCGAATCACACTTAGACATTTCGGATCACGACCAAACTTCACACACAAGTTCCAAATGACTAATTGAACCTATTCAAGGTTAAAAAATATCACCCGAAGTCCGATAATACCAAAGTCCACTCCAAGTTAAACATAGAAATTTTGAAAACCTTCAAAAATGAAAACTTCAATAATATGTGCCGAGTCACTCCGGGTTCACCCGATGCTCAACCCGAACATATGCCCAAGTCCGAATCACCTTAAGAACCTGTAGCAAACTTTTGAATCTTGATTCTGAGGTTGTTTACTCAAAAGTCAAACCTTGGTCAACTCTTCCAACATAAAGCTTTCAAATAGAGAATTATTCTTCCAAATGAACTTAGAATTTCTCGAAAATCGAAACGAACTGCGCATGCAAGTCATAATACACAAGGTGAAGCTACCCAAGGCTTTAAATCGCCGAATGACATGCTATATCTCAAAATGATCGGCTGGGTCGTTACACAAATTAAATAAAAAAGGATTACAATAAATTTTTCATAAATATTTATACTCCACGACAGCTAAAAATAAATGTAATACTAATCGAATATTCTCATAAATTTATATTCCACACCAGCTAAAAATGAATACAATATCATTTACTGGACTTCTCGTGGAGCATAGTGACAATACTGACGCAATCTTCTCGTAGATTTCATACTCCATGACAAATACAAAATAAATACAATAATATCCATATAATCTTCTCGTGGATCTTATGCTCTACAATAGCTATAAATATAACCACAAACTTTACCTTTGAACATGAAATCCATGAATATTAAAATAATTTTCTTTTTCTTTTTCTTCTTTTTTCTTAATGAAATTTTTTGTTGTTGAAAGGTTTCATTAACCGTAGAAAGTCCTTATTCATGTCATATCAAATATTCTGAAGATGAATTCTGAAGAATTTTAGCGTTGGCAAAATCTCTAACACTACAGTTTGAGCATATGAAAACCAATAAAAGTAACTTATTTTGTATATATTTTTTTGGATTTTAACTAGATGATTCTTTATAATTTATGTTTTATCTTTTTCGGTGCTTGATATATTCGTAGATTGTATAAGTCTCTTCTTTGTCCCTCATAAATATTTAGGTGTAATACATGCTTCGCCTCCTAAACTTACAAAAAAGTTCTTTTACACAACTTATCTTGCAATTTTTATTGCTACCATCCTTCTTATTGGGAACTGTATGGCATGCGCTACTCATGAACAGTGGCGGAGCTAGGGCCGAAAATCAATTTATCAAAACTCTCTTTGCCAAAAATTAAATTATATATATATATATGAGATGTTGAATCCCCTTGGCTTCTTCGAATCTTTAACTTTTTTATTTTTTATATTCTTCTTTTAAAAATTCTTGCTCCGCCACTGATCAAGAGTAACGTATGGCGAAAAAGAAAAAATATTTTCCTTGTTTTTTATGTTGGAAAGATCTGCAAAATCCAGCTGGACATTCTTTATCATTCAAGTCAAAATGTTACAACATATTCTTTTTCTCTCTTTTAGTTCACCTGCATCCGTCTCTCTTTCAAAAGTGGAAAATAGCACAACTATTTTGACATGAAAATACTATATTTTAAATTTATTTAAACGAAAAATAATGTTTGATGGTTACTCTATGAATTTTCTTGTTTTTTACTAACTTTCGAAGTTCATTGTTGCAGTTACGACGCTGAGGTTGTGTCCATTGCGATGGCAATGCTATCAAAAGGAAAAGAAAGATTTGATGTGATGATAGTAAATGCTCAATCACCATATTTACTTTCCTTTAAGTTTTTGTCTAAAGCAGTGGACATGGATATCATTTTAATCTTGTTGGACTTTAAGCACTGGATTGGAGGGGAAAAAGAAAAAAAAATACAAAAGGGAAAAAAGAAAAGAAAAAGATTGAAGAAGGAACTTGGCGACGCCCTCCATGTGAAATTTTAGCAAGGCATTTTCTACGAACCGATAAAATGTATAAAAGAATATTCGGAAGAAAAACATGTAAAATATGTATTAAGCCTAAATTTTCTACTCTTGTGTAATGTCATCTCCTTGTTCAATATAAGTTAATGAAACGGTGTTCTTCTTTATTGTCACTGGAAATTTCTTACAAAACCAAAAAGTTGTAGTAACTACTGATTTGTTACGTATATGTTGCTTATTGTATTGCATTTTAAGGCGACATGATGTACAAATAGCACATATTAATTTACACATGACATATAATTCATCTAATCAAACTTCGATAATCTCAATAGGTAGTTGTTGGGATATATACAATTAACCATGGCTTTGGTTTAGATATAGTATTTATTATGAAATAATTGTTTATTCAGTTTTAATAAAGTTTTAAATAGATCATATATTAGTCTGTGTCATTTGCTTATATAGTAGATGATTTAGTGTATAGAGTTTAGCTTATACACGAAAGATTAAATCATCGGTTCTTATAAGTATAAAGTTTGAGTTCACAATCTAATAATGGAATTGGACAAACCATTAGGAATGATTGTAGCACAAGATTAAATATAATTTATCTTGATTATGGGAATGGTTTAATTCCAACTTCTTGTGCTAGTACATTTTGTATGTATTGAACGGACCAGGTAGAGATAAGTATTTTATACTGACTTAATAAAATAAACTCTCTAGCCATTAAATGTACTTATACTCTTAATCTTGATATAATTATTATTAGCTGTGTATATTATTATTGTTTTGATTTATTAAAAGGCGAGATTCTTTCGTGGGTCAATATGCCTGGTAAATTGGATAATAATAATGTACATTGGCGAAGTAATAGTTAGTTGATGGAATCCATGTCTTGGTTTAGAGATTGATGATACACCTTTATGAAAGCTTATAAGTTTTCATGTGTAAACCCGGCCGGTGGATTTTGTATCCGACACATGAAATAAGTTAAGCGAAAGTCTAAAGGAAATAATCAATAAATTAAATCGTCAGTAATTTAATTTAATTGATTAGTATCTGATCTTAACATGGGGAGTTAAATAAGATTTAATGGATAAATTTCAAAATCGAATAAGGAGTGCAATTATGAATTTTTAGTGGAATAATTCGTAATTAATTATGGCGGATATTAATTTCGAAAATTAGAAATTAATTCCATAATTGGAGCCTTGTTAATTAAATTCTGTGGTCCCTACTGTACCTAAATAATAGAAAATAAAGGAATCCTTTTTCTGGTGGAAAAAGAAAACCCAACAGGTTTTGGAAAAGGGTCTTACCCTTAAAACTTGTGCTATAAATATATAAGGTTTTCCACCTAGAGGAGAGAGCACATGGTGACTGAAATTTTCAGCCAAATTTTCCTAGAAATTTCGCCCACACGAAATTGCTATTTCCGGTATTATTTGGGTAACACAGTAAAAGACCGTGGAACGTTCGAGGATCACGATTGTACGGTTGATGGAGATTCCATTGAGAATTTATGGAACTGAAGGCTCACGTGGTAGAAGAGATATGTTCACGCTTCAAGAGGTAACCTGTGAAATCCCGTTTATGCTAGTTGTCTAGATTACATGTGATTTTGATACTGGGATTGCTTCCGCTGCTTATTATAATCCATCAATTGGTATCAGAGCCCATTCACATCTAATTAGATAACTAAGTTTTTCATGAAACAAGAATATTGTATTTATGTGCGTTTTTTTGAATTACATGGATATGTGGTTTTTTGAAAAACTACACTGCTGTTTTGTGAATTAACTGTGCAAAATTTTGGATTATTCTTGTAATCATGAGATATCTGTTTTTTTATTGATATTTGATTTAGATTATCTGAATTTTTGGGGTAAACCCTAGAAAAACGCAAAACCTAATTTTGACCGGATAACCGGTATTTTCGAAAGTCAGTGAACTTGACGGACTCCAATTGAGCTGAAATTTGATGGGTCCATCGGAAACGACGTGGTGAGAAAAACTCACTGTTAGCAGTGAATCATAGTGTTTTTCGGCGTTTTGAGGTTGTTTGGACGGTGTTTTGGATGTTTTTCTATTTTCTGAAAATTATTTTTTAATAATTTTAATTTGTTTTTAATTTAATGGAGGTGGGGGTGACTCCCCATGGTCTCCATGATTAAATACTGGTGATATAATGGGTTTACACATTAACTATTAGTAAAAAGATATGTTGTTGAATTAAATTCAATAATAGAGGCGTAAGATTTTATTCACTAGGTCTTACAAGGTATAATTGATATTGTGTAATGATATAATTATTTTGTAAGAAAGTAAAATCCTTTGTTTGATATCCTGGATGACTAATGATTGGAGCGTTTGGCATATTGGTGCGTCGAAATTTTTTTCTCAAATTTTAGTTTATGTTTTCATGCCCTGCGTGATTGCTAGTCTTGGATTTTCGATGAAAAATTTTGTTCTCTAGTTTGAGGTTGTAATTAAGTGAAATATGACGATATTTTGTATGAATTTTATTTTATAGGCATGGCTTTTAAGCTGTGGTCCATAATCTGGCATAAAATAATTTTATGAGCTACATGTATCTTCATTTATAAATTGAGAATTTTGTGAGTAATAAACAGTTACCACTAAAGTGGTTTGTTTACTTAAACTCATGAAAAATTCTTAATAAATTTGTACATGTTAAATTGTGTCTATTCATGGATTGCGCATTATGATTAATAAATAGGATCCACAAAATGGTCTATTTATTTGAGTCATGAAAATCTGCTTAATGTACCATGTGAATTTTATCCTTGATAAATCTACATTAGTGGTGGAGGTTCCTAACTAGGAAAAGAGTTTTATTTTTGGGTAATAGTGAGGCCAACTCCACCCATGAGAAGAGATATTGGGGTTTTCACCGAACGGGAGAAAATATAATATCTCAGGTTCTTGTGTATTTAATAAAAGAATAATTTATTGCAAAAGGAGATATTGTGTATCCTAGAAATAGGAAGAACATAATATATGCCTTGAGCTCATAGTATAATTATAAGGAGAATGGAAATCAATATCATATTTATTTTAATTCATGAAACTGCTTAAAACGGTTATTTTTCGAGTTTGATTACAGGTTGGTGGTCATGAATTTGACGAACTCCGATTGGCCTGAAACTTGGTAGGTTCATCGAAAACGATCTAGTGAGAAAAACTCACTGCAAAAGCAGTGAATCATGCTGTTTTTCGGCATTTTGAGGTCGTTTAGATGAGTTTTCAAGCAGTTTATTAAATTGAATTTGTTATAAATATAAAAAAATTATTATTATATATTGGCTATATTTGTGTTAAATCTGAAATATGATGGTTTAACTTGATATGATATATATTAATAATTTAAATCTAATGGATTTAATCCTAAATACGCCAAAATAATTTATTCGAATTTGGTCTAGTTTTGGCGATCGTGAATTTCATAAGCTCCGAATGACCTGAAATTCAGTAGGATCATCGGAAACGATCATCTAAGAAGAACTATCTGCTACGCAGTGAATCACATCGTATTTTGACGATTCAGGATCGTTTAGATGAGTTTTTCGAAGATTTGGCGGATTAAAATGTGATTTACATACAAAAAGTCATTCTTTCAATCATTTTATTTATGTCTAATCTGGAACATGATAACACATGTTAATTTGACATGAATTGGTATATGATAAGAATGTATGTCATATTTTAAATTCTCAAAAAATACTTAAAATGGTAATTTTTCATATTTGGTCGCAATTTTTGGAGATTCTGATTTTAGCGATTTCGGATTGATCTGAAATTTGGTAGGTTTATCAGAAATAGCCCATAAACAATACTCACTGCTTTGCAGTAAAAAAACGTTAATGTTAGCATTTTAAGATTGTTTAAATGGGGTATTGAGCATTTTTTTTAATTATGCAACTTAATCCTCACAGAAAAGTTCGTGGTTGTGATTAAGTGGTGATAGAAATATATTTCTATGGTCTTCCACTATTAATTTATAGTGAGATAATAAATTTACGGTTGACATTAGGTCTTCCTCCATATCGGATAAATTTATTATGAACTCACTGACTATAGTTACTAGTTATTGATAATCTGTATTAACTCTCCATCTGAGCTTAAAGGGTTGAATCAATTTTGTAACTAAAATACAATCATGATTAAGTGGTGATAGAAATATTTTTCTATGGTCTTTCATTATTAATTTCAAGTGAGTAATAAATTTATGCGTTGACTTTAGGTCTTCCTCCATATCGGATAAATTTATTGTAAGCTCACTATGTGAAATACTAGTAATTGATATCGTGTACTTACTCTCCATCTGAGTATACAT
>MU785057.1:20352-49780 GCA_026770625.1 Nicotiana glauca | reverse complement strand
AATGACCCTTCGTGCAAATATAATAAAAATGGCACGGAATGACCCTTCGTGCAAATATCGCTCTTCCTCACCCAAGCAGCAATCACAAGCAATGGGCGAGAGAAAATAAAGTTTGATAAGAAATATCCGGACAAGGGAACAACATCACTATGTTCAATACTTTCATCTTCTACTCAATAATATTTATCAATCGAGCCAACGCTCCAAAGTATTAGTATTTCATAATTTATTCCCAAACTCTTCACATTATAGAGAAATCATTATTTAACTTTGAAGATTTTCAACTTATCTCCAGACAAGTACAACGAAGACCCACGGTCATGCTAGACTCCGGTGTATAGATACTCGTCACCATGCCTATACACCACACTTGATTATTTAGCAAATAGCAATTTTAATACTCTAATCCTACTCCCTCAAGCCAAAGTTAGATCAAACACTTACCTTAAATCCTTGAAGTCCGCTTAACCTTCAAATATTGCTTAACCTGGTAATTCAACCTCCGACTCGCTCGAATCTAATCACAATTGGTTCAATTACTATAATAAACACTATATGAATTGGTTTGAATGCATAAAAATAGTTTTCCCAAAGTTTTACTCAAAAATTCCCAAAATGCCCCCGGGCCCACATGGTCGAAACTCGGAGTTCGGACCAAAATCCAGTTACCCATTCCCTCACGAGTTCAAATATATAATTTGTTTTGAAATCGGACCCCAAATTGAGGTCCAAAACCCCCAAATTTAGGAACCCTAGTTCTACACTAAACTCCCAAACCCCCAATTAAAATCCTTGTTTTGAAATTGAAATTATGTTTAAAGATGTTAAGGATTAGGGAAAATACAGTGGAAGTCACTTACCAATCGTTTTAAAGAAGAAAAATTGTTTGAAAAATCGCCTCTTATGGTTTGGGTTTTGAAAAAGTGTAAAATAGCTGAAGATCTCGGTTTATATATATTTTTTTGGGAAGCTGGCGCGGACCGCACAAAAATGCCATGCGGCCGTGCCTAAAAAGGGAAGAAAAATGCACTCTCTGAACCTAAGCAGCGCGGACCGCACTGTTTTGGTACGGGGCCACGCTGGTCAAACGCGACCCCTCGGAACCTGGCCACGCGGACCGCATAGAATTACATTGCGGCCTCGTGGTACCCAGCGCGGACCGCACTATTTTGGTGCGTGGCCGTGCTGGTTGAGCTTAAACCTGCGCCTTCTCTGAACCAGTCCACGCGGACCGCACAGAAATGTATTGCGGCCGCGTGAGACCTGCTGTACCGTGAAATCTGATATTTTTAAGCTAAGGCCTCCCGGGACCTACTCAAAACTCACCCGAGCCCTCGAGGCTCCAAACCAATTATACTCATTGACTCAAAAACATCATACGAACTTTCTCGAGCGATCAGCTCGCTAATATAACATCATTTGCATATAATTGAGCCTCAAAACTCATGATTTTCATTTCAAAGTTCATAAATTCCCAAGTTGGCTATTTAGGTTCGAAACACGTCAAACGACGTCCAATTTCGACCAAATTTCACAGAGAGCGCTTAACGCATATTTAAGACCTATACCGGGCGTCGGAACCAAAATACGAGCCCTATACCATTACTTTTTGATCAAAATTTCAGTTTCATTTTCCTTAAACATTTTCAAAAAATAATTTAACAGAAAAATTCTTTTACCGGGGTTCTAGACCTCGGATTTCGATTTCGGGCATACGCTCGAGTTCCATATTTTTCTACGGACTTTCTGAGACCGTCAAATCACGGGTCCCGGTCCGTTTACCAAAAATGTTGACTAAAGTCAACTATATCAATATTAATATCAAAATTCTTCAAATTTTTCACAAAATTTATATATTTCAACATGTAAATTTTCCGGCTTCGCGCCCGGATTGCGCACGTAAATCGAGGCAGCTATAAATGAAGTTTTCAAGGCCTCAGAGCTCAAAATGCCTGAGAAAACAAGTGATGACCCTTTGGGTCGTCACATTTTCATTTCATTTTCCTTCCATGGGAGCGATTTTTGGAGCAACTTTGGAGCGTCCCTTTCATCATCAAGCGTGGGGTAAGTGATTTTTACTGGTTTTGTGTTAAATACAAGTTTATACATGGAATTAATCATGGAAATTAGAGTAAATATTGAGGTTTTGGTTGAAAATCTAGAAAATGGTAATCTTGAATTTTAGCCATGATTTTGAGCATGGAATTAGGAGAAAATTATATATTTTGAGTTCCTAAGGTCATGGGTAACCTTTATCTTCGAGAAATTTTGGATTCCGGGCACGTGGGCCCGAGGATATTTTGGTTATTTCACTAAACGAAGTTGGGAATTCGTATAATCTGAATTGTTAATAAGTATTTGAGTATATTCTCATTAGTTTATCGTTAAATTGGCTAGTTTGGGTACATTGTGCATTGGTTCAAGCCTTCGGAAGGATGTAGAATGCCGATTTCGAGTCTTCAGAGCGAGGTGAGTCTCCTTTCTAATTCTGTGAGGGGGAAATTACCCCATAGGTGAGTTAAATTGATTATGTGCTCCTAGTTGTGGGGGCTACGCATGCATGAGGTGACGAGAGTCCGTGTGTAGCTACTATTATGCTATTGTCCGGGTAGTTTAGGACCCAAAAAGCATGTTATAGTTGAATAAATTATGTACTCATTGATGACTTGAATTGTTTAAACCACCTTTGATTAGTAAACAAATTTAAAAGAGATTAAACATCATTCCTGAATTGTTAAACAGAGAATTTGCTTATTTGGATAATTATTCCTCGATAAAATTCTAATTGGCTATCTGAGCATGTATATTATGTGTATCGCGTCGCATGGATGATTCGCGAGCAGGGTAATAGATCACATTAAATTAATAATTGGATTTTCTAAAGACTTAAGCTTAGTTTTTCTCAAATTAATAAAGAGAATTGACTTCTTCCTGGATATTTGCTCCACTTTGACTTCCCGACTGATTATCTGTCTGTGTGTGTTTATTTTGGAACGGGCCGAACGCCTCGGCAGATTAATAGATGCATCTATAGGTGCGCCGTCAACCCTCGGCAAGTGCATATTTATTTCTGTTGGATCGGGTCGTCGCCTCGGTATGATTTGCGCATGCTTATATTGCTACCTGAATTTATTTAAGCTGTTACATGCCTCATTATTGCTCGAAATCATATTGTTAATAGTGAAAAGAAACCTTGGAAATTTCCTATGAAGGAATTACGTGTTTACTTGTTTCCTCTTTTTGGATAAAAATTCATGTTAGATAATAAATCCACAGTTGATGTGTACATTGAGAATAAATAATCATTGGACCATTAGAGTGTGTCAAAGTTGACCATCTCGTCTCTACTCCTTCGGGATTAGGCGGGACACTCACTGAGTACACGTTGATTACGTACTCATACTAAACTTCTGTGCATTTTTTGTTGCATAGGTACACGTACACTTCTAGCAGCCTATTGGTGTTGCGACATGGATAACTCGGGGACTAGGTGAGCTGTAAATTTGCGAGGCGGCCTGCAGCTAGTGTAGTTCCTTTCTGTACTTTGATTATTTATTTCCTATCCACTGTATTCTGGATAGAGGTTTTATTTTATTTCATTATTATTAGTCGCTCATGCACTTGCGACACCGGGTTCTGGGATGATTTTCGAAAGGTTGATTTAATTGTTATTGTTAATTTGAATTGAAGCAAAACCCTTTTATTTGTGAAAATAGAAGGAAATTTCTGGAATTTGATGTATTTAAAAAGGATTTTTAAATCGGTAATCTAATTGGCTGGCCTAACAGCGGTGTCCGTCGCCACCACGACCCTTAGTGGATTTTGGGTCGTGACACTATGGTGGTATGCATGCAAGAGATTCATTCTCATACCCATGAATTACTTCCCTAATGACCCCATATGGATAAGTATACAAATATGAGCTGAGATGATGGAGCCTTACCTCTTGGGATGAAGATTCAGGAGCCTTCACCTGATTAGTTTCAAGGATATAGCAAGATTCTAAGGAAAATTTGATGCGGGACACTTTCCACCTCTAAGACCCTCTTTCTCTCTCTAAAACTCTTAGAAAATATGCTTAGAATGAGCCATAATGTCGAATATATCGATAGGGAGGTCGGGTTAAAAATTAAAAAAATGGAGCCCCGAGTAAAATGTGCGATCGTAGAATGAACATGCGGTCTGCATAATGGACCGCAAAATGCCTCCCAAAAACCATACGTTCTGACTCAGTCTGCGGTAAGAATGCGGTCCGCATTCATGTTCTGCGGTCGCAAAGTGCACCGCAGAACTGACACTCACAAAATTCAAAGGAGAAAATGCGACGACTATGCGGTCCGTATTTCGATTATGCGACCACATTTGGAACGCATAACTGACTTCAATTTTAACCAACATTCTACCTCACTCTGCGGCAGATATGCGGTCCGCATTCTGGATCGCATTTCTTGTATTTTTCTGGAAACTTATTTTCGACTTTTGAGTAGGGATTTCACGGGGCCTTACATAATACAAGTGTCAAAATCAAGGGGTTGGGTTATTACAGATATAGATAAAGAAAATAAATTATCCACTATAAGATTTGAAAGATGATTTCATGTCCTACTTCTTAATTAGTATCAAATAATTATTTATAATTTATATATATAAAGGTTTAATTTAAGGTTATTTGCACGTAATTTGAATATCCCAAATAATAATTTGATATGCTTTATGTCTGCACATCGCGCAAGTACTAATACTAGTAGTCTTTAAAAAAAAAAATTAACGATTATATCTTTCCAGATATTTAAATTTAAATAAAAAACTTATTTCATCCATATGTGGCGATGGCACCCTCGTGCTGCATCCTTTCAATTACAATGTAAAGCTAACCCTCACCGGTCACTCCCACCATGCCTACGACTTTATATCCAAATCCAATTTGCTGTGGCCCGAGTTCTTTCTTTCTATTCCTTGGTAAGGGGGTCGTGGGAGCATGAATGGCGATATCCGCTTTTGACTGATAAAAAACATCTCTCTTTAATCCCTTGTGATAGTATTCGCAAAAAAATATAATAGAAAAAGTCTGCATGTCTACACAGACTGTCCAATTATTAAAATAGCATATTTATTTACTGAAGACCGATGTGAGAATGAAAGGGTTCGACCGGAGAGTAAATATAGTACTCCAGTTTACATCCTAGCTAGCCCATAACAAATAAAATATCGTATAACAAGTAATTTTCGGGGGAGGCGATTCGAGGATTTAAACTCTGAGTTTAACTTTTAGATTTCTAACAATAAACTCATTATATATTTAAGGTTATGGGTTCATATCTATTATTTATTCCAAATTTAATGAATTATTACATATAAAATTATATTTCGCATCAAAAGTATTGGATTCAGATGAACCCGATACGTAATAGTTGTATCCGCCCCTGAACTAAGCTGCTCTCCTGCAAACCTATAATAAGTGGATAGATTACTTCTTCAAACAAATCAAACTTTTAACGTACTTCATAAAATTCAACAAAATATTATTACAGGCGAGTTAACAGCCTCGCCATGTATCACGAGGGGCGACAAAATTAACTCAAATTCATTTGATCCACTTAATCTGTCCAAGTTTTAATGGGTTCGGGCTGGACAACTTTGAAGATGGAATGTTTTTGGACTAGCCCAAGTTAACTCATAAAAAATAGAGCTTTTTTCCTTCCTATACCATATTCGAAACTTTATTACCAAATATGTGCATTAGTTTCTAATTTACCCGCTATGTTTACAGTTTTTTTACAATTATTGTACCATACTAATTATTGGTAGTTGAATCTTCCTAATTAGGCGCGCTACAAATCAGGAACATGATATTCTAATTGATTTCGCGACCTTCAGATCAAATTTGAAACGCAAATCCTATATCTTCAATTTAAAATCCATTGCCATTAAAAAGCTTGAAAGCTTTGAATTCAAATTTGAATTTTCAAAAATCATTATTTGTTTGGATTGGGTGTTGTTGAAAATAATCGGGAATATGGTTTGGAGTTTATATCTAAATTTAGAGGGGTTTTGGTGAATATTAGATTTAGTTTTGACTGAATTTCAGATTGAAACTCGAAGAAGAAAAAGAAGAAGATGTATTGCAGAAATTGTAGATAAATTGTAGATTATTTGTATTCTGATTGTAGATGCTTTATTTTCTGTTTTCACAATAAAAAATGGTTAAAATTTCTACAAGTCTTCTGAAAAAACACAATTATGTCAAAAATCCCAATTAAGACGCATTTGAATGAGAATTGGGATATAAAAATTCAATGTACCTAGTTTGTAGATATTTTGTAGATAAATTATAGATTATTTGTATTCTGATTGTAGATGCTTTATTTTCTGTTTTCACAAATAAAAAATGACTAAAACTTCTACAAATCTTCTGCAAAAAATGCAATTTGTCGAAAAATGGGAATTGGGATATTAAAATTCAATTTACCCAGTTTGTAGATATTTTATAGATGAATTGTAGATTATTTATATTCTGATTGTAGATGCTTTATTTTCTGTTTTAACAAATCAAAAAACGACTAAAACTTCTACAAATCTTCTGCAAAAAACTCAATTATGTCTGTTGATACCCAATTTTTCCCTATGTATTTTCAAAATAACATATATATGCATAAATAAGAATGCCCAAGAGTTTTGGTATTTTTCCTAAATTATCCTTTTTGTGATTAACTTATTTTATTCTCATATTTACACCAAAATAAAATTAAGTTGATTTTTGTATATTTTTACAAATTTATTTGGTATTTCTAAAGCTATATTGCATATAATTGCAATTATTCCCAATTTTTCCAGGCCATGGATGGCATGTACTCACTCTTTCTCACCATTAAACCTAAGCTGGTCGAGGTTCTGGAGCCTGATCTCAATGGCTCTCTTTAGATCTTTCTCAGATCTGTAGATCTATGGCCTTTCCGGCATTATTCTGGCACGTTCAAGCAATATGAGTGTTTTCAACTAAGGATCCGACTTTTCTCAAGACTTTTCGCATTCTAGGGTTTCTTTTGAAACTCTAAGCTGTCTGAGGTTCTGTACTTGCTTATTTCTTTTAGATCTGTGACATGCCTGAGCGTTATTTGACGTTTTGAAGGTTTTTCCCAAATTCCTTTTCAAAATCGATTTTTAGGGTTTCTGAAAAAGCTTTCTTCAAATATTTTTCTAATGCTTCCTGTTCTTTCTTTATGTGTGTTTCATACTCGTATGTGTTCTTCTTATTATGCATAAGTTTGCTCTCTTGTTTCTGTTCTATTAGGCAAGACTTCTCTATTTTTTGTTGTTAATCTTATGCTCGCATATTAATTTGTGTTGTTTTCCTCACTCTTTGCTATCTGTGTTTATGTTTGAATCCTGGATTTTGATCGCTTTATCGAGTTCTGTTTGTAAATTTTTCTCTAAACTTGTTTGTGTATGTTTGTCTCTCATAAGTATTTGAAAGAGATTTCTAAGCCTCTTTCAAAGACCTTGTTTTCTCACCTCTGACTCTATTCGAAAACCTAGGTTTTGGGGTTTCTTTGACAAGGGGTACTAGGGTTCTGCTTTGGGACCCTAGGATTTCAGACTCACTGTGAGGCTGTAGTTAAATTTGAATCTCTTTGGCTTGTGACTCTGAAACTTTCAGCGTTAAACACTTTTTCTAAATAACCTAACGACTCTTTTTGTTTGATATGTGTGCTTATATATATGAGAAATTTCTCTTTCAAAGGGTTTTTTTTGCCAACTAAGTGAATGGTTCTCTTTTCACTATAAAAGGGATTGCACTTTTGCACTTTAACGAGACCTAACTTAACATCTACACTCCCAATTAAATACTTTCGCATCTATATTTCAAGTTCAATACCTCGAACTTCTTACTTTCAACTCACACATTTACCTTACTAATTGGAATTCAACACTCTGCATTGCTTGAGACCTTTTGGAACTGTTGTGCTTGCAACTTGGCCTTTCAAAGACTACTATTTTCTTACTTGTTTTCCTTTGAAATGGGTATGTCGTTTATTTAATTTTCTGCCTCACCCCTATGTGTTTACTTCACAGTTTCAGCATCCTTGTTTACTTTGCTGCTTATGTTCAGGGATTTGTGCTATTTATGTTCCTTCCTAGCCTTTTCTATTATGAATCCCTACCCTTATTCCATTCTATGTGTTTGGGTTAAGGTTCTTGGCCTGGCAGTATCCTAATTACTGCCCAGGCCATAACCTGATCCACAATGGATCCTAACTTCTACGTTGGCTAATAGGCTAGTGAAGGGTGTGCCAGCATTCCCAATTGCTGGGCATGACCACCAGCCTGCCATAGCTCTCCCTGATTCCCCCTCTATGCACTTACACTTATTCTTAGACCCTTAAGTTCAGCCCTTCTCTTATGAGCCTTGCTTTGGGACCTTGAGTTCATTCTGAACTTGGACATCTGAGGGGTGGCATTCCCACACTGCACTATGATCTTAATTCTGCAGTGTGTTTGGGGGTGTAAGCATTGCCCGGAGCCCTTTGTGACTCTTGGGAACTTTGACACATCCCAAATATGAGAAAGTCTTTTGGAAATCTAATCCTGGAAGTTGGTTTATCTAATATTGTTGGACTTTGGGTTTGAATTAGGCTGTTTGGATATAGCTGGAACTTCTGATCTAATTTTACTCTTCTTTTCTAATTCACCTGGATCTATAATAATTTGTAATAACAATTGGGGATGGCTAGGGGAAAGGGATGGGGATGAATACATGCGAAGGGTAGAAAACTTGCCTATAGGTTATTTTGTAATTTTTCCATTCTGCATTTTAAAAACTCATGCCTATAAGTTTTCCTACATCTTAGAAAACCTGCCTATAGGTTATTTATAATTTCCGCATTCTGCATTTTAAAAAACTCATGCCTCTAGGTTCTGCACATCTGCATCGTAGAAATTATGCCTTAAGTCTTTTAGCATTTTGCATTTTAGAAATTATGTCTATATGTTCTGCACATCTGCATTGTAGAAATTATTCCTTAAGTTTTTCTACATTCTGCATTTTAGAAATTATGTCTATAAGTTCTGCACTTCTGCATTTTAGAAATTATGCCTATAAGTTCTACATATAGAAATCATGATCTTAGGTTTCTGCACTTCTGCATATACATGCCGTTAGGCAAACAATCATAGGTTTAATAAATAACCAACTTCACTCTAGATACCATGCCTGTATGACTTTTGCATTTATGTAATTGTTTAAAATCAATTACGCTTAGAAATCATGCCTATAGGAATAGTCAACTGAACCAACTTCGTCTATTTTATCTACGAGTCTAAAATCAGTCATAAGGTTGTCAAAATCTGTAGATCTTTTGTTTATATAACCAGCAACCTTTTCCCTAAAATCAGTATGCTCTATTAGATATCATGCCTATAGGTCTCACTTAGGCAAACTATTAGGTAATTACTTGCGTCAATTTTGATAAACTACATCCAGACAAGGCTAATTCGGACTCCTCACCTAAGAAATATGTGATGAATCAGCCTATCCTATGCTTTTAATTTAATTCAGACCAAACCAATATTTGAAGTCATGCTATATTTTCTCTTTTAAGTGAGGAGGCCCGTGTGAGCCTTAATTGCTATTTGTTTCCCCTAACTGTTTATGTTTTTTTGCTTGTTGCCTAGACTTTTATCCTTTTGAAATTCTAAAAAGTCCCAACTCCCTTCCCCTTAGGACTAGTGGTCTTAATGCCTCCGAGACTGATAGGATTAGGACGGGTAATAGCATGCATTAGGTAACGATATTATTCCACGCTTTAATACCTTAACGGGGTGGGAAGGGTAGACACGGATATGATGACTGTTGCAATAAAACCTCATGTAGCCCCTCTTTGAGGAGTGATTACTGGATATTGCATTGACATGATCCATATTAATCATAAACCTAGGACCCCCTCCCTTTTACTTGCTTTCGTCTATCTCTTTTAAATTGTCTAAATCTTTCATAAAATTTCTGCCCTCTTTACCTTTCCTCAAGTTTTAAATTATTTGCAATGTTGTATGTGAATCCCTCCTATTTGAGCCCATAATTGCTTACTTGATTATTTGAAGTCACCATTATAACATAGCCGGGAACCACACTAGTGGATCTTGAGGGGTGCCTAACACCTTCCCCTCGAGATAATTTCTAGCCCTTACCCAAACTCTGGTTCTTCAAACTCAAACCCTTCTTAGTGTCCTAATGCACTTATTCATTAGGTGGTGACTCTTCAATTCCAAAATCCAACTCCCAAAAAGGGAACGAGTTGTCCTCCCCAAATGTCATAAACTCGATTTTGCCTTTAGAAAAAGGGGGCATCGACAACATGGCGACTCTACTGGGAACTTTCTTTTAGGCTTTTACCATTTCATGTTATTTGTGACTTTATTGTTTTTTTATTGCCTTTACTTAATGTCTTTATCGCTTTTTCTATGAAACTGACTTGGCTCTTCGTTTCTTTTCTTTTAACGCTTTCCTTTACTGCTTTCCTTCAATACTATTGTAATTATGAGCAATTATTATAATCATTACTTTATGAATGTGCAAATACATGACAACTTGTTTCATTCTTATAATTTCATCTTAGACATCATATTTCATTCATGCCAACCAAAATACCATAGAAGCGCTTACAATGAGTGGTTGCGCCCTTCCAATATTATCACCCCCTAAATTTGGCAAAGGCGTATTTGCGGTAAAACCAGTCGATCAGCGATGCAGTCGACGGTTCCGTGCCTTTCCCTCTTGAGTTGTCCGCTCAAGGGTACCAGTCTAATACCCCATAGAAACTTTACTCTGTCTAAACTGTGCATGCATCACTGTCAAACCTAGCCGAGTCGATTATGTTATCCGCATAACGACTCTTTAAGATAGTGTTGTCCAAAGTCCACAGGTTTCCTTGAAACCCAAACGGACACCACCACGTTCTATGCATTTATTTAGAGAACTAAATAGTTTTATGCTAATTATTGGTTTAAATAGTCGAGTCCGGCGGGGTTAAGGGTATAACACTTTGTTTTGCAGAAAATGAGGCATGAAGTCCCCAGATTCGGCATGGTAACCAAGATCCACCCAAGGTTGGTAAGCTGGTGGGAAGACCTTCACTCCAGTGATCAGACCCTCGTCCGCAAATATTTGGGAAATTTGCCTTCTCTTCTAGAAATCCAACCCGACAACAAAATCATAGAGGCTGCAACTTTACTATGGGATGCCGACAGATCTGTGTTCCGCTTTGGAGACCTTGAAATGACACCTTTGTTCGAGGAAATAGGAGGACTAGCTGGTATTCCATGGGAGATTCTGGGTTTTCTTATGCCAAAAAATCGCAAGGGTAGGGGTTTTCTCAAAATGATGGGACTAAAGAAGAACACAGACCTGACCCGCTTAAAGGATTCTTACATTTCTTTCGACTATCTGTACGAGAGATACGACCATAGCAAGTTTTACCACACTTACCTATATGAATTCGCCCTCACATTATTGGGGCACATCCACAGAATAGTCTTCGTCTTTATGTTCTACTTTTTGGGGATGATAGTGTTTTCTATGAAGAAGGCTAGGATCCATACTAGACTGGCCATGGTTATCAAGACTTTAATGGAAGAATTGGCGGGCAGACTTTTAGCATAGTACCTATGATCATTTCGGAGATATACTGAGCCCTAGAAAAAGGTCAACAAGGGGCCAAACACTTTGAGGGTTGTAACTTACTACTCCAACTCTGGCTCATGGATCACCTCCAAAGGGGTGAATATCGGCAAGAGATTCTACGTAGAGACTGGGATCATATCGCCTTCCATAACCCAAGATGAATGAATTATATGCCTAATATGTTTGCTCAACTAGAAGATGCTAAAGGGTGGGTAGAATTGTTTGAAAATCTGAAAGAGGACCAAGTGTAGTGGATGTTTAAATGGTTACCTACTAAAGAGTTCATTTTCCGATCTCGGGATGTGCCGTTTCTTATACTCATTGGTCTGAGAGGAACTTATCCCTATGTCCATCTCCGAGTCATGAGACAAGCAGGAAGAAGGTAGGTTATACCAAGGGTCGACAAAATGAGTCACTTCAGGGCCGACTTTCAAGACGACGATAGTCCATACAAGTGTCAAGCTCAACACATGTGGCATTGCAAAATTATATTGGGAAAGGATTCCATAGAACCGGACAGGAACCATACTGGTTATACTCCATACTATCCAAGTTGGTTGGAAGACGATCATGGTGGGTTAGGATAACCTGGGTTTGTTCGAGGTCACATGGTCATCAACGAAAAGGCTGAAGTACAGGTTAAGTACAACCAATTATGCAAGAGGATTCGGGAATGCGAGAGTGAGTACAAAGAAATTCAATAAGCCCATCAAAAGCTGATTGAAGAATGGAAAGATACAGCTGTCAGCGCCAACAAGCGACTGGGATATTTGGAGCGGGGTTTAGTGGAGCTAGAAAGGAAGTTCATCCAGAGGATTGAAAACTAACCAGAACACTGAGGGAAATGAAGGACGACACTTGGAGAGAGCCTACTTGCTGCTGGGACTGCGTGAGCTGGTGAAGCTGTTCGATGGAGCTAAAGATGTCAAGTATGGGGAAGGTTCTTCTAGGACCAAGTAGTTATGAGTCTTTTCTTTGCTTTAAATGTAATAAGGCCAATGGCAATTAGTGACGTTTTTATTTTCTGCAATTTCAGTATCGTTTTGGGATTCATTTTATTTTTATCAATAAAATGATGCATTTAGCATTATAAGTTCTCCAAATCAACTTGTTGCTAGGCCTACCTTGGGCACACCGAGGCTCCCAAATTAGGACATGATTTGTATTCTTGCGCTATGTGTTTAAATATTGCAATATTTTTCTCCTCATGATCCACACTAACTTGTTACCTTTTTTATTTTTACTTTTTGTTTTATTCTCCTTCCCCAAAGGTTAGTTCGTTCACTCTGGCATCGTCATCATATTCCATAAGATCTAAGGACCCTCCACCTCCTCCTCCTCCGAGTCCTATTAGAAATAAGAACAAGGGAAAAATGGAAGATTTGAGCAACATCAGAAAGGAGAGTTCAGTTGAAACGGTAGAGACTTCTCAGGGTATTCAGGTTTCTAAGGAAAGTGCCTCCCAGCTCGAACATAAGTTATTGAAATTTCAGGAAGAACTGGACCAAGTTCGGAATTTGGCAAGCTTGTCATTTTCCCTTACTACCCCAGATGTCAACTTTCCCAACACTTAAAATCCCACACCTCCTCAAAACATCCCAAAACCACAGAACCACCCACTCTCCATCACCGCTGCAACACATGTCATACTTCAAGCAACACCCCACTACTCATCCCTAAACTACTAAACTCCACAAATGATCATCACCACAACACTCCCATCTATGTGGAAACCATACCACACCCCATTCAGCCCGCCTCGAGCACACTTGAGTCTGATGACAAAGACTCTCTTATCAAGAAGCTGGCCACAGAACTCAAGAAGTTGACTAGCCGAGTCCAGGGTGTTGAAGGAAGTAAGGGGATCGAGGGACTGAATTACGAAGACCTCTGCATTCAACCAAATGTCAAAATGCCTTAGGGGTACAAACCTCCCAAGTTTGAGATGTTTGATGGCACCGGAGATCCCAGAGTTCATTTAAGGACATACTACGACAAACTGGTCGGAGTAGGAAAGGATGAAAAGGTTCGTATGAATCTCTTTATGAGGAGTCTGAAAGGGGATTCTCTATCTTGGTACATTAGCCAAGACCCAAAGAAGTGGTCGAATTGGGTAACTATGGCGTCCGATTTCATGGACAGGCTTAGATTCAACACGGAGAATGAACCAGATGTGTTATACATCCAGAACTTGAAAACGAAACCCACGGAGACATTCCGCGAGTAGGCTACTCGATCAGAAGCCGCTAAGGTCATGCCTACTTTAGAAGAAGAACAAATGAACAGGTTTTTCATCCGGGCTCAAGACCCACAGTACTACAAAAGGTTGATGCTGATTGAAGGCCAGAAATTTTCCGATATCATCAAGCTAAGGGAGAGGATTGAGGAAGGTATCAAAAGTGTTATGGTCACTAACTTTGAAGCATTACAGGCTACCAACAAGGCTCTACAGTCTGGTGGCACATCCAAGAAAAGGGATTTGGGTGTCGTGATGGTTGCACAGAGAACAAAATCCCCAATAAAATAACAAACCTACCCAATACCCCCTCCTACATATCAACCTACCTCAAATTACCAAGCACCTTTGCCCTCTTACCAAACTCCACCACCTACTTACCTATCATCTCCACCACCCGCATATCAGCCTACTTTACCTAAATACTCCCACCCCACACATGCCTACCAAGCCTACAACACCCAACAAGCTCACTATCATTCACCTCGTCAGAACTTCCCTAGACCCCGACCAAATTTCGACCACACACCTTCCAAATAATACACCGCCATTGCTAAACCTATTGACCAGCTGTATGAAAGGCTCAAAGATGCTGGTTACGTCACCCCTATCCCTGCCATAGCTCCAGAAAATCCTTCCCAATAGATCAACCTGAACAATACCTGTGCATACCATTCTGGCATGAAGGGCATACCATTGATGAGTGCCGCTCTCTGAAGGATAAGATCCAAGCTCTAATTGACAACAAGATCATCGTGGCAAAAGAGCCTGCTCCTAATGTTCGCAACAACCCTCTGCCTGACCACAAAGGCAGAGACGTTCACATGATTGAGATAGAAGATGATTGGGACCCCAAGGGATCGATCGGATTGATTGCTGAAGGTGACGAGCCAAAGAAACCAACAGTCACACTTAATCCAATTGTAGTCCAGATCCAGCCTTCTGAAGACGCTGAAGTGAACATGTCCATACCACTTGATCTTGAAACACCATCTTTTGCAAAGACGCCAGGACCAATTAAGGTCGAGTTTGGGTCCCCAAAGGCACCTGCGTCATTTGAAATTGCTATGTTACCTCCCAAAGCAAGGGTACCTATTCCTGTAGCAATGTCAACCATGGCACCATTCCATACGAAGGCCATCCCTTGGGATTACACAGCCGAGGTAAGGAGAAAAGGAAAAGCCAAAACCAGAGAAGTAGTTGCGGCGCAGGGTATAACAAGAATCGGTATGGTTTATATCCCGAAACATTTAGTGGAATCAAGTAAGCAGGCCCCTAGATGGCCTATTGAAACTGGACCCGATGATCTATGGAGGAAGATACAAACAAAGGAGTACTCGGTCATTGACTGGATAAAACAACGACACAGATCTCCATCCTAGCTCTGCTACAAAGATCCGATGCACACAAGAATGCCTTGACGGAAATACTGAGTGAGGCATATGTACCCAGCAACATAACTAGAGGAGAAATGGCAAACATGGTAGGGAAAGTATTGGAGAGTCATAAAATCACTTTCCACGAAGATGAGCTACCGCCAGAAGGGCTAAGCCACAACAAAGCATTGCACATCACTATACAGTGTGAGGATTATTTCATCACCAGGATTCTGATTGACGGAGGGTCCAACCTCAATATTTTTCCATTGGTAACTCTCAGAACATTGGGGAAGAGTCTGTACGAGATCAAGGATGGAGCCATCAATGTCAAAGCTTTCGATGGATCCCAAAGGTCCACTATTGGGGAAATTAGTTTGTGTCTACCAATGGGACCAACCTGGTTTAACGTTGACTTTCAAGTGATAGACGTCCCAACATCTTACAACTTGCTATTGGGACGGCCCTGGATCCATACCGCTGGAGCTGTAGCATCAACCCTACACCAGGCAGTGAAGTTTGAGTGGAATCACCAAGAGGTGATTATTCATGGCGACGGTAGAAATCCCGTATACAGTCGCCAGACCATCCCGACAATCGGATAAAGAAGGAAGATATGTGGAGAAACCTACCATCACATTGAGCGAGTCAACACCGTGGACAAGGATAAATGGTGGGATAACACAATTGAAAGTATACTGAATTGGTGGGGATACAAACCTGGCAAGGGACTCGGCAATAACCTCTAGGGAATCACCAAACCTATCAAGCTGAAGAAATATGGTACCACTTTTGGTTGGGGATATGAATACACTTGGGAGGAGTTCAACCACTGGTCACCACTATGGCGCAGTCCCTACTACTCACTAGAGCATCTGATACCTCACCTAGAGCAGACTTTCTAGCCAGCTGATGCCATATATGGGTTGGAAGAAGAGGAAGCACTGGCGGCAATGAGGAATTTATTTTTGGAAGATGATAATATGGACTGTTGTGTCATTTTCAAGGAGGAGGGGGGGATGCCCCTTCCATACAAGCTGTAAGCCGAGAATCATGCCTTAACAATTGGTCCATCAGAACCACCAGGGCCCGGAAAGCTTCGGAGTAGCAAGGCTGAACAAAGCACCATGCATCATCTTTATTTTGTGCTAGTTGACTTTCTTTCCGCATTTTAATTTCAAAATAAGAGCTCCAATGTTAAAAAAAATTACGAAATATATCAAAGCATTTTGGTTTCTTATAAATCTCGCTCTTATGACCTTTTATCATTTACTTTATTTATTTACACAACATTACTATTACTTATCTTGATGAACCGACGATTGTGACTTGCAACGAGACAACACAACAAATGGATATAGACTAAGAAGAGGATGATACACCAGAAGAGGTTGTTAAAGAGGTTGAGGATTTTGAGAACAGACCTAAGTCCAATCTGTAAGAGACTGAGATTGTTAACTTGGGAAATACCGAGAATTTCAAAACGCGCATCAGTGTTCATCTGTGGCCATCAGAAAAGAAAGAGTACACGGAATTTCTAAGGGAATATGAGGACATATTCGCCTGGTCGTATGATGACATGGCTGGTCTCAGTACATCTATTATAGCTCACAAATTGCCAACTGATCCAAGCCCGCCGGTAAAATAGAAGCTCAGAAAGTTCAAACCCGACATGAGTTTGAAAATCAAGGAAGAAGTCACCAAGCAAGTCAGAGCCAAGGTTATCAGGGTAGTAGAATATGCAACATGGTTAGCCAACATCATTCCAGTACCGAAGGACGGGAAGGTTAGAGTCTAGGTTGACTACCGGGATTTCAACCGGGCCAGTCCGAAAGACGACTTCCCCTTGCCAAACATACACATTCTAATTGACAACTACGCCAAGCATGAACTACAGTCATTCTTCAATTGTTTTACTTGGTATCATTAGATATGGATGGATGAGGCAGACGCGGAGAAAACTGCTTTCATTACGCCGTGGGGGATGTATTGTTACAAGAGTTTTGGTACTTTACCAAATTTTTAATAATTTTTAAACCAATTTATTGCCTATTTTTATAACATAAAATCCAATAATTATTACAAAGTTATCATTTTGGTGGTCAAACTATTTTTCATTCTCATATTTACACCAAAATATGGCTAACATGATTTTTTCATATTTTTTACAAATTTATTTAGTATTTTTTAAAATTAAATTGTACATAATTGCAATATTAGTCCCTTTTAAGATTTAATTGTAATTATATTTATAAAATTGACTCCAATATTTTTAATTTTATAATTATGTATTATTAATCATTTTAGCACGTTTGATTTACTTCCAGAAATTATTTTGCTATGTTTTATAAATTAAAAAGGAAAAAGTGGCTATTTAAAAGTTAGCCCTTTTTGCATTTCAACTTTAACCGGAATTGGGCCCCAATATCAGCCCCAAATTGAACCCAATTCCCTAACCCAATTTCCTAATCCACCCGATCCAACACCCAATCACCCGAACCGGTCCGTGTCCCTTTAATATGAGCCGTTGATTATTTTCATCAACGGCCCAGGCTCCCTCTTACCATTTTTAATTCTAAATGAACCCCCAAACCCTCCCCATTCTCTCAAATACTACCACCTCTAATCCCTCGTCTCTCTCAAACGCTCTCACCCACCTGAATCCCTAATAGCCGCTTACCCTCTCTACGACTTCAAATCACCGGAATCTATGGCTAATCTAACCATGGACGACCTCTACTCACTACCTACTTATCCCACATGCCTTCTCACTGAAGATTCGAGGCTAGACCTCAAGGGTCTTCATCCAGACCTTGGTCGATTCTAGATTCTTTGGCCATTTTCGGCCTTGCTCCGGCGTATCTTGGCCTCTTGAGCCTGGATTCGACCTTATCAACTCAGATCCGTTCTCGTGACTTCCAAGCCTTTCTCGTCCTTTAGGGTTCTCAGAAGACCTAGCCTATTCGAGGTTCCATTTTGTTTATTCTTTTAGATCTGTGCTAGATCTATGCTGTTGGTAACATTTTAGAGCTTTTCCCTAAATTTCCTCTTTCAAAACTATTCAAATCAATTTTAGGGTTTTTTGAAAGTGGCTCCTAAAATCTTTTTTGATTCTTTTACTCTCCCTTATGTGTGTTTATGCTCGTTGTTTTATTTCCTATTATGTTCAAGGCTGTTCTCTTGTTTCTTATCGGATTTCTACAGAGATTCTTTTACATTCTGTGTTCACATGCTAGCCTAGGTTGTTGACTTACTTTTTGTTATATGTGTTCAGGATCATGCTTTAATTTTCTTTCTAAAGTTCCGCTGATCATGTTCTTGCCTACCTTTGTCTTAATGCTCGTGGTTTTCTCTTGTTTATGTTTGTGCATGTCTGCATATCTCTGTGACCTTTTGTGACATTCTAGAACTTGCATGTCTTGAATCTTGGTTTCTTTTGAGGTTTCTGAATATTTCTTCTAAGGTTATCTGCTATGTGTTTTGTCTGGTTCTCATCTCTAAATTGGTTTAACCTCGCATGCCTAATGTTTGTGCACTCTTTATACACGCTGAATGTCTCTCTAAAATAAATATAGATTTGGGACTAATTTCAGACTTCCTTGTGTAAGCATGATTGATTCTTTCCTTGTTTTATTTTAAAACTCTTTTTAACCTTTCGATTCCCCTATTTCTGACTTGGTTCAGGGCAATTTTGAATCCCTGATTTACTACGTACCAATTGATTTACTTTGTCCTTGCCTTATTTACTTGACCGTGTATTTCAAAATTTTCTTTCCTTAATTAAAACCCCTATATATTTACCCCTTATTTGTATGCTATGCACAATATTCTTACTTGATCTCCTTCCTTAAATAACTCTTGCCCTTTACCGTTCAAATTTGAATTCCTCAATTAAAGGGATTTTCTGCTACTGATTGATTCTAATTGATACATGGTTATTTTCTTACCTTGTTCCCTGCCTGATTTCAAATTATAAATACTCTCCTCCCTTCTCTTTGAATGCACACGAATACAGAACGCAATCTGAGTTCACAAGTCACACTCACTTAAAAACTCTCTCTCTTTTACATGTGCTGCTCTGGACTTTGTTTACTCTACTTTCTCCTGCACTCTTTTGCTTCTCTACTGGTATGTCTCAGTTAGTTTACATGTCTCCACCACAATGTGTTTACTTCTTCCCACTTCTGTCCAATTCTTTTAGTTGACATTTGTTTCTAGAATATTGTAACGTGTTCCCCTTTTCCTTTGTAATTCAATATTTAAATTATGTATGGATCCTGTTAGTTGCTTGTCATGAATTTGATACTTTATGAATCCCAAACCCTCATACCCCTTTATATGTAAGTTATGGTTCAGGGCATGACAATACTCTAATATTGTTGTCCATGATTCTAGATTGGATTCTTTGAATCCCAAACTCAATCAGTTCCCATTCCCTTCCCCCTTTATGTGTTTTTTGAGCTTTAGACTTGGGTTTGGCAGTGTCCTAATCACTGTCCAGACCCTGGTCTGACCTTCAAGGGTCTGCTCTTAATGTGTTTGACCAAGCAGGTGATCAGGGGTGTGCTAGCCTACTTTGTGGCTAGGTATGACCACAACCTGTCATGGTTCCCCAATCCCCCTTTCACTTTGCACTTACTCTTAGCTATTAAGTTCTGCCCCTCTCTTGCAAGCCATGCTTTGGGACCCCCTGAGCTCCCCCTGACTTGGATGCCTGAGAGCTGGCTCTTCCACACTGCACTGTTTCTATTCTAATGGTATCTTGAGTGTAAGCAATGCCGGGAATCCCTGATATTCCTTGGAACTTTGAAACACCCTGGATAAAGAGAAGGCTTTGGAAATCTGGATCCCGGAAGTGGCTCAATCGCATATTATTAGACATTTAGGTTGAATTAGGCTGCTCGGATCTAGCTGTTAGCCTCTTATGTATTTTTTCTATATTCTGTAATAACTTGTATAAGCTCGGGGAGTATAGTAAAGCGATGTGGGAGGGGTCTTTACTTTCTTGCAACAAAAGGGTAGAAATCATGATCTTAAGACTTTATTATTTAACCATCTAGAGATCTTGCCTATAGGACCATTTTAATCACATGTAAAGCATGTCTATAGGACTTAACACTCACTTTATGCAATTATGCATATAGAAATCCTGCCTATAGGAGTTAATTTTCTACAAATTTATAGGTGTCATGCCTATATGATATGCATACGCATGACATTAGGCAAACTTTAGGTTTAATAAACAAGCATCCGTCCACAAGTTTATTAACAAGTTCGGTAATCAATAACTTGTAGATATCATGTCCATAGGAGCTTCTTTTGAATCAAACTCGCTTAGCCTATTTAACAGCAGTAGCAATTGATTATCCGTTTCGTATACGCCTAAGTTAGTACATGTTTTCCAAAACGTAGTCTCTAATAAAACATGTTTCAAATTAGTATATACTTTTCCCTAAAATCTATTTCTTTAACTGGCATATCTTTTTTGAAACTCCTTCTTTCTAATATTCTG
This sequence comes from Nicotiana glauca, assembly GCA_026770625.1. Lineage (NCBI taxonomy): Eukaryota > Viridiplantae > Streptophyta > Magnoliopsida > Solanales > Solanaceae > Nicotiana > Nicotiana glauca. The sequence goes on along the minus strand of MU785057.1, from coordinate 28,979 downwards.
CCTAAACGTGTTTTCCAACTCAATTCCTATCTTTTGAACTCGTCGTTTTAAATCAGTTCCGCAACGAACTCTTTTCTTTAGATAACTCTGTCCCTTCTGGAATTTTCAAAACTTTTTTTTGTGTTTAACCACAATTAGGCAGTTTGTTTTCCCTTTTGAACTAGTTTCTAAATGTTTGCAGCATACCCGTTTTCTTCAAGACTCTTCTGCATGATCATCTTCTAAAATCAGTACTTTCTTAAATCAACTCGCAACTAATTCAGTGCCTTAATCTCTGACAACTGTATCCGAGTTGCCTAATGCAGACTTTCTGTCCAAATATATGTGTTGAACCATTCCGCTCACTGCTTAATATTAATCTAAGACCAAATCAGTATTTGTCAAGGCATGCTAAACTATATGATTATTTGATTTCTGGGGTTTATTTGAGCCTTATTTTCTTGTTTATTCTTCCCTTTATTTGATACTTGTTTTGAATGTCGAGCTAGAATTTTATCCTTTAAACTCTACAAAGCCCTCCTTCCCTTTCTTTCCTTTTAGGATTAGAAGTCCTAATACCCCGGGACTGATAGGATTGGGACGGGTAGTAGCATGCGATAAGTAAACGATATCGTTCCGCGCTTTAATACCTTAACGGGGTGGGAAGGGTGGACATGGAGATGATGATTACACGATAACACTATGTGTACAATTGGGTACCAGTGTTGTGCGAATGATCCATGTAATGTATAAACCTAGGACTCCCCTCTCCTTTTATTAGTTTAACAATTTTTTAGAACTTTAAAAGCTGCTTCACTTTCAACTTCAGTTTCTCATATGATTTTTGGTTTGCTTGACTTCTTCCCTCTACTTGCACATTTCTTTTACAACTAAACTGCTCCTTTTCTGAATTTCAACACTTCTTTTAACCTTTTTGTGCTTTCTGTTATACTTGTTAGTTTATTCGCATTTGTATTTAAAGTCACAATTGTAGCATGGCCGGGAACCATACTAGTGGATCTTGAAGGGTGCCTAACACCTTCCCCTCGAGATAATTTTAAGCCCTTACCCAAAACTCTGGTCTGCATCTTTAATTCTTCTAAAAGTGTCCTAATGCACTATAATCATTAGGTGACGACTCTCCAAACTCCAAAAAACCAATTCCCAAATGGGATAAGAGTTGTCCTCCTGAATGTCGTGAACCCAATTCCGTGAGGAAAAGGGGGTGTCGACAGCATGGCGACTCTGCTGGGGATATCTTTAGGCTTTTACCATTGCATGCTATATGTGACTTTACTGCTTTATTTATTGCTTTTGTTTAATGCCTTTATTTGAAACTGGCTTGTTTCTCTGTTTCTTTTTTCTTTAATTGCTTTCATTTACCACTTTTCCATCAATGTTGTTGTAATTTTTTTTAGCAATCATTGTAAACTTTATTGTATGAACGTGAAAATACATGAAAATATGTTTCATTCTTGTAAATTGCATTTTTCAACATCATGTTCCACTCGTGAAAAAAAAAAATACTATAGCAACGCTTATAATGAGTAGTTGCGCACTTCCAATACTATCACCCCCTAAATTTAGCAAAGGCATATTTATGGTAAAACCAGTCGATCAGTGGTGCAGTCGACGGTTCTGTGCCTTTTCCTTTTGAGTTGTCCACTCAAGGGTACATGTCTAATATCCCAATAGAAACCTTATTCCATTTAAATTGTACATGCATCATGGTCAAACCTAGCCGAGTTAGTTGTGTTGTCCATATAATGACTCATTAAGATAGCCTTGTCCAAAGTTCACCGGGTTTCCTTGAAACCCAAACAGATGCCTCCATGTTCTGTGCATTTATTTGGAGAACTTAAGTGCTTGCTATGCTAATTATTGATTTAAATAGTCGATTCTGGTGGGGGTAAGGGCCTAACACTCTGTTTTGCAGAAAATGAGGCATGAGATCCCCAGATTTGTCATGGTAACCAACATTCATCCAAGGCTGTTGAACTGGTAGAACGCCCTCCATTCTAGTGATCAAACACTCATCCGCAAGTACTTAGGGAATCTGCCTTCTCTCCTAGAGATTTAGCCTAACAACAGAATCACAGAGGCTGCAACATTGTTCTGGGATAGTGACAAGTCTGTGTTCCGCTTTGGTGATCTTGAAATAACTCCTTTACTTGAAGAAATAGGGGGTTTACCTGCAATTCCTTGGGAGACTCCGGGTTTGCTTATGCTAGAAAATCATAAAGGAAGGGGTTTCCTTAAGATGATGGGACTGAAGAAAAACCCAGACTTAACATGTTTGAAAGACTCCTACATCCCATTTGACTATCTATACGAGAGGTACGACCATAGCAAGTCATACTGCACCTATTCAGATGAATTCGCTATCGCCTCATTGGCATATGTCCATAGAAAGGTCTTTATCTTCATGTTTTGCTTTTTGGGGATGATCGTGTTCCCTATGAAGAGGGCTAGGATCCACACCAGACTAGCCATGGTAACCAAAACTCTGATGGAAGGGATTGGTGGGCAAACTTTCAGCATAGTGCTCATGATAGTCGCTTAGATATACCGCGCCTTGAACAAATATCAACAACAAGGCAGTCATTTTGAGGGTTGGAACTTATTACTTCAGCTTTGGCTCATGGAACACCTCCAGAAAAGGGAATACTGACAAGAGATCCTACGCAGAGATTGGGATGATCATATCGCCTTCCATCAGCCAAGGCGTATGGATTATATGCCTAAAATGTTCGCTCAGCCGGAGGAGGCTAGAGGATGGGTAGAATTTTTCGAAAATCTGAAAGAAGACCAGGTGCAATGGATGTTTGAGTGGTTCCCCACGGATGAATTCATTGTTCGATCCTGAGATGCGCCGTTTCTCATACTGATTGGTTTGAGAGGAACGTATCCGAGCCATGAGGCAGGCTGGAAGAAAGAAAATCATACCAAGGGTCGACAAAATGAGACACATCAGAGCTGATTTCCAGGATGATGATAGCCCTCACAGGTGCCAAGCTCAGCATTTGTGGCATTGCAAACTCGTTTTGGGGAAAGAATCTATTGAACCAGACAGGTATCATGCCGGTTGTGCGCCGCACTATTCGGGTTGGTTAGAAGATAATGGCATGGGTCAGCCAGGATTCGTTCGAGGTCACAGAATTATCGACGAGCACGTTGAAGCACGGGTTAAGTATAATCAACTGCGCGGGAGAATTTGAGAGTGTGAATATGAGCACCGGGAAATACAAGAAGCCCATCAGAAGCTGATTGAGGAGTGGAAAGACATGGCTGTCAGCGCCAACAAGCGACTAGGGTATTTGGAACGGGGTCTAGTAGAGCTGGAAGGGAAGTTTATCAAAAGAATTGAAGATTGTCAAAACACTAAAGGAAATGCAGGCGGACATCTGGCCCGAGCTGCTGCTAGGACTATGCGAGCTGGTGAAGCTTTTCGAGGGAGACAAAGATGTCGAATCTGGGGAAGGTCCTTCTGGGACCAAGTAGTTAGGAGTCTTTTTATTTTTAATATAATAAGGCCAATTGCCACTAGTGATTTTTCCTTTCTGTTATTTAGCGTCGTTTTGGATTCGTCTTTTTTTATCAGTAAAATGAGGTATTTAACATTATAAGTTCTCTAAAACTACTTGTTGCTAGGACTAACTCGGGCACAATGAGGCACCCAATTTAGGACACGATTTATATTCTTGCACTCTGTGTTAAAATATCGCAACGTTTTCTCCTCGTAATCTTTACTAACTTGTTACCTTTTTGTTTTATTCTTCTTCTCTAAAGGTTAGTTCGTGCACTCTGGCATGATCATCTTAAGCAGAAGGGAACATCTCAATAATTGGACTATCAGAACCACCAGGGCCCAGAAAGCTTCGGGGTAGAAAGGATAAGCAAAAGCACTATGCATCTCATTTTATTTTATTTTACTAGCTAATTTTCTTTTCGCATTGTCTTTAATTTTGAAAAGAGCTCTGATGTTTCCAGCAATTATGAATTTAATCAAAGCATTTCAGTTTATCATATATCTTGTTCTTATTATCTTCTCTATCATTTACTATATTTTATACAGCATTACTATTACTTATCTTGACGATGAACCAATGACTATGACTTGCAACGAAACAACGCAACAAAAGGATATAGACTCAGAAGAAGATGAGATACCTGAAGAGGTCGTCAGAGAGATTGAGAATTTTGAGAATAGACCTAAGTTCAACCTGGAAGAAACTGAGGTCATTAATTTGGGAGATACGGAAAATGTCAAAGAAACTCGCATCAGTATTCACTTGTCGCCATCAGAAAAGGAAGAATATACGGAATTTTTAAGGGAATACGAGGACATATTCGTCTGGTCATATGATGATATAACTGGTCTTGGCACATCCATTGTAGCTTACAAACTGCCAACAGATCCAGCCTGTCCACCGGTAAAGCAAAAGCTCAGGAAATTCAAGCCCGACATGAGTTTGAAAATCATAGAAGAGGTTCCTAAGCAAGTCAAAGCTAAGGTTCTCAAAGTGGTAGAGTATCCAACATGGTTAGCCAACATCGTGCCAGTACCAAAGAAGGACGGGAAGGTTAGAATATGTGTCGACTACAGGGAACTCAACCCGACCAGTCCCAAAGATGACTTCCCCTTGCCAAACATACACATTCTTATCGACAACTGCGCCAAGCATGAGTTGCAGTCTTTTGTTGATTATTTTGCTGGATATCATCAGATATGGATAGATGAGGAAGATGCAGAGAAAACGGCTTTCATCACACCGTGGGGAATGTACTGTTACAAAATGATGCCATTTGGGTTGAAGAATGCTGGCGCCACCTATGTGAGAGCCATGCCTACTATCTTTCACAACATGATACACAAGGAGATCGAGATATATGTGGACGACGTCATCATCAAATCCAAGAAAGCCACTGATCATATGGAATATCTGAGAAAGTTCTTCAACAAACTGAGAAGGTATAATCTGAAACTGAATCCTGCCAAGTGTGCATTCGGGGTTCCTACCGGAAAGCAACTGGGTTTCATCGTGAGCCGTCGAGGGATAGAATTGGACCCATCAAAGGTCAAAGCCATTCAAGAATTGCCACCGCCAAAGAACAAGAATGACGCGATGAGTTTATTGGGAAGACTCAACTATATCAGCCGGTTCATAGCCCAGTCCACAGTCATTTGTGAACCCGTCTTTAAAATGTTGAACAAAGACGCTTCTACTAGATGGACCGACGATTGTCAGAAAGCATTTGATAGAATCAAGGAATACATGTCAACACTGCCAATCTTGGTTTCTCCCGAGCCAGGAAAACGTCTATTTCTTTATCTCATGGTTTTGGGTGGAGCATTCGGTTGTGTTCTGGGACAACATGATGAAATAGGGAGAAAGGAGCAAGCCATCTACTATCTTAGTAATAAGTTCACCCCGTACGAGGCCCGATATTCTCTATTACGCACCTGTTGTGCTCTGACTTGGGTCGCTCAAAAATTGAGGCATTATTTCTATGCCTACACTACTTATCTCATATCCAGGATGGATCCGTTGAAGTATATCTTCCAGAAGCCCATGCCCACTGGCAAGCTCGCCAAGTGGCAAATCTTGTTGAGTGAATTCGACATTGTTTAAGTGACTCAGAAAGCAATCAAGGGCCAAGCCATAGCAGATCACCTTGCCGAGAACCCTATTGGAGGAGAATATGAACCCCTGAAAACGTATTTTCCTGATAAAGAAGTGTGCTTTGTAGGAGAAGATATTGCAGAATCCTACGATGGTTGGAGGTTGTTTTTCGACGGAGCCGCAAATTTCAAAAGAGTTGGCATAGGAGCAATCCTAGTATCAGAAACCGGCCAGCATTACCCGGTATCCGCCAAGCTCAGGTTCCCTTGCACAAATAATATGGCCGAATACGAAGCTTGCATCCTGGGACTCAAGATGGCCATTGACATGAACATTCAAGAGTTACTAGTGATTGGGGACTCAGACCTGCTCATACATTAAGTTCGAGAAGAATGGGCAACCAAAAACTCTAAGATACTTCCCTATTTGCCTCACATATAGGAGTTAAGGAAAATATTCACAAAGACAGAATTTCAGCACGTCCCCAGGGTCCAAAACGAGTTCGCTGATGCATTAGCTACATTATCATCCATGATCCAGCATCCAGACACGAATTTCATTAATCCCATCCCAGTGAAGATCTATGATTAGCCAGCTTATTGTGCTCACGTTGAGGAGGAAGCAGACGGAAAACCATGGTTCCACGACATCAAGGAGTACTTGACAATAGAAGAATACCCAGAACTTGCCAACGCCACTCAAAAACGCACGCTCTAGAGATTATACAACAACTTCTTTCACAGCGGAGGAATCCTGTATAGGAGGACTCCTGATTTGGGTTTGCTAAGGTGTGTCGAAGCAAAAGAAGCATCCAGACTATTGGACAAAGTGAACGCAGGGACATGCGGGCCGCACATGAATGGTTTTGTTTTAGCAAAGAAGATTCTCCGAGCAGGTTATTTTGGATGACTATGGAAACAGACTGTATCCAGTACGTTCGCAAGTGCCATCGTTGTCAGATACATGCAGACATGATAAAGGTGCCTCCAAACGAGCTTAATGCAACAAGCTCACCGTGGCCATTTGCCGCCTAGGGGATGGATGTCATTGGACATATCAAGCCCGCCGCATCAAACAGGCACAGATTTATCCTGGTGGCAATTGATTATTTTACTAAATGGGTTGAGGCAGCGTCATACAAAGTAGTGACTAAGAAAGTTGTGGCAGATTTCGTCCATGACCGTATTGTTTGTCGATTCGGAATTTCGGAATCAATCATCATTGATAATGGTTCCAATCTCAACAGCAACTTGATGAAAGCAATGTGTGAGGCATTCAAGATCAAACATAAGAACTCTACAGCCTACAGGCCTCGGACGAATGGAGTCGTGGGGGCAGCCAACAAGTATATCAAGAAGATACTAAGGAAGATGGTACAAAGTCACAAACAACGGCACGAGAAGTTATCATTCACTTTACTGGGATACCACAACACAATCCGCACATCGACTGGAGCAACTCCCTACATGCTGGTCTATGGTAAAGAGGTGGTCATCCCCACCGAGTTAGAGATTCCTTCCTTAAGGATCATACAAGAAGCAGAGTTGGATGATGCAGAATGGGTAAAAGGTCGCTACGAGCAGTTAGCCTTTATAGATGGGAAAAGGATGAGTGCAGTTTGCCACGGTCAGTTGTATCAGAATAGAATGTCCAGAGCCTTCAACAAAAAAGTTAAGCCAAGGAAGTTCACACCGGGGCAGCTGGTGTTGAAGAAAATATTCCCACATCAAGAGGAATCCAAGGGGAAATTATCTCCCAACTGGCAAGGTCCGTTCATGGTTCACCGTGTTCTAACTGGAGGAGCCTTATTCTTGCAAAAATGGACGGAGAAGTCTGGCCAAAGCCAATCAACTCAGATGCAGTGAAACAATATTATGTGTAATCACCTACGATTGCTTTACGATGTAATTTGAAATACGCCTGACCTAATTACCGTTTAAGAGGGGATACGTAGGCAGCCCTATGGGTTCGGTCACAATTTAATAAAAATTTCATGTCCCCTATTATTGGAACTGGGGCAGAATTTTGAGGAGGGCCCTCAAAATTCCGAAGTCAGTCTTCAGCCGCTCATCGCCAGGGATGTCAGCCCAATGAACTGGGGCAGAATTTTGAGGAGGGCCCTCAAAATTCCGAAGTCAGTCTTCAGCCGCTCATCGCCAGGGATGTCAGCCCAATGAACTGGGGCAGAATTTTGAGAGGGATCCTCAAAATTCCGAAGTTGATTTTTCGTTCAGTTAGTGCAGCCGTCAGAAGTACCAACCCAATATACTGGGGCAGAATTTTGAGGAGGACCCTCAAAATTCCGGAACAAGAAAAGTTGCAATGTTTTGAACCACGTCGCAGTCGTTGGTTCATTTAAACAAAACCATTTTCTACTTACGTTATATTTGTTAAATCATGCATAACTATGATAGCTGTTGTTTAGCGACGCTACCCTAATGAAGCACGACGATGGAAGCCACGGAAGAGCGAACTAACCTTTCCCCTTTACAAAAGTCACAATTTTCTTTGGATGCAGGCACCCAAGTCACAAAGTTACCAAACATGTTACGCAATCGCATTGAACCGTCGCGCCTATTCGCATTTGCTATCCACACGTAATGCCCCAACAACCGTAATATCACGATCAACTATCAGCTAAGATTTTTTTTCTTACTATTCGCTTTTATCTTATTGCATAAGGCTACTTTTCTGCCTTCTGAGACTAATCGTTGTCTCTATCTGCATTTCCTATATTGCATAAGGCTACTTTTCTGCCTTCCGAGACTAAGCATTGTCTCCATATGCATTTCTTGCATTGCATAAGGCTACCTTTCTGCCTTCCGAGACAAAGCGTTGTCTCCATTTGCATTTCTTGCATTGCATAAGGCTACTTTTCTGCCTTTCGAGACTAAGAGCCCGTTTGGATTGGCTTAAAAAAAGTGGCTTTTAAGCACAAGTGCTTAAAAGCAGCTTTTAAGTGCTGGAGCTTATTTTATAAATAAGCAGTTACATGTTTGGATAAAAGTGCTGAAGCTTAAAAAA
>MU785057.1:0-19425 GCA_026770625.1 Nicotiana glauca | reverse complement strand
AAAATATAAAAACTTTGGTATTATAAAAATGAAGATGAAGAGGAAAGAAGAGGGTAATTTTGGTATTATAAAAACTTATAAGGGCAAGAGAGTAATTTTATTGGCCAAACTAAAATGGCTTTTAAGCCAAAATAAAAAAAGTTGGGGTTAGCCAACTTGTTGCTTTTGGCTTTTTTTAAGCACTTTTTAGCTTTTTTAAGCAGCTTTTTTAGTTGCCAAACACTCCAAAAAATAAAAAAGTGCTTAAAAGCTGATTTGACCAGCTTTTAAGCCCATCCAAACAACCTCTAAGCGTTGTCTCCATCTGCATTTCCTGCATTGCATAATGCTACTTTTCTACCTTTCGAGACTAAACGTTGTCTCCATCTGCATTTCCTGCATTGCATAAGGCTACTTTTCTGCCTTCCGAGACTAAACGTTGTCTCCATCTGCATTTCCTGCATTGCATAAGGCTACTTTTCTACCTTCCAAGACTAAACGTTGTCTCCATCTGCATTTCTTGCATTGGATAAGACTACTTTTCTGCCTTACGAGACTAAGCATTGTCTCCATCTGCATTCCTGCATTACGTAAGGTTGCCTTTCTGCCTTCTGAGACTAAGCGTTGTCTCCATCTGCATTTCCTGCATTGCATAAGATTACCTTTCTGCCTTCTGAGACTAAGCATTGTCTCCATTTGCATTTCCTGCATTGCATAAAGCTACCTTTCTGCCTACCGAGACCAAGCGTTGTCTCCATCCTGCATTATCTGCATAAGGCTACCTTTCTGCCTTCCGAGGTTAAGCTCTACCTCCACTTGCATGGCTAAAATATCGCTACCTTATCTTTCCTGCATGGATGAAATATCGCCACTTTATTTCTCTTGCATGGCTAAAATATCTCCACCTTTTACTTACGTCTTGCAAACGGCTAAAATATCGCCATTTACATTTTTTTTGCATCGGCTGAAACATCGCCAAACTATTTAACTTCTCTATCGGTTGAAATATTGCCATTTATATTTTTTTGCATCGGCTAAAATATCGCCAAACTATTATTTAAATTCTCCATTGGCTAGAACATCGCCTGTTTATTTCAATTTCTATCGGTTGAAATATCGCCATTTACATTTTTTTTGCATCGGCTGAAATATCGCCAAACTATTTAAATTCTCTATCAGCTGAAATATCGCCATTTATATTTTTTTGCATCGGCTAAAACATCGCCAAACTATTTAAATTATCTATCGGTTGAAATATCGCCATTTACATTTTTTTGCATCGGCTGAAATATCGCCAAACTATTATTTAAATTCTCCATCGGCTAGAACATCGCCTGTTTATTTAAATTTCTGTTGGCTGAAATATCGCCATTTACGCTTTTGCATCGGCTAAAATACCACCAAATCTTGCATCTCATAGGCTGAAATATCGCCAAACTGTCCAAAGGCATCATCATTCGGAGGCATCATCCTCATAGCCCGAGAACACCGTGCCATTGCCCGAGGACCCCACTTTATATCCTGCACATCATTATTCAAAGGCATCATGGTTCGGAGGCACCATCATCATGGCCCGAGAACGTCATCTCATAGCCTGCAAATCCTTTAATTTTGCGCTTCATAGCCCAGGACATCATGGTTTGAGGACGTCATCCTAACTGTCCGAAGACATCATTTATGGTCCAATGGGAACTTGCATCACGTTTAAGTTATGCACGATATACGCCTATATTTCTCACTTGTAGGTACACCGGCTAGCAACGGCCATCTCAGCAGGAGTGATCCCACTCTGGTTCTCGCAGCCGATCAGCTTCAAAATACCTCTTGCCTCCCCCAAACATCGTGTCCGTCCTTCCGAATCTCCATCGACATGTTCTGTCAATGGTTCCTGAACTACATACAACCTGATTCCTGTAAAATCAGAGATATGTAGGCAGCTCAGAAACCAGAGCTTGGTCAAATTCTTTTCAAATCACCGCTTTCGGTCAAAATTGGCCATCATATCTTTACCCGACAATTCTGTCATCCTTCCCGGGTAAAGAGGGGCAGTTGTTGATACTTAATTTTTCCGTAAGTATTTTTTATACCCAAAATACTTTCAAAATAACATATATGTGCATATATGAGCACACACAAGAGTTTTGGTACTTTACCAAATTTTTAATAATTTTTAAACCAATTTATTGCCTATTTTTATACCATAAAATCCAATAATTATTCCCAAAGTAATCATTTTGGTGGACAAACTATTTTTAATTCTTATATTTACACCAAAATATGGCTAACATGATTTTTGCATATTTTTAACAAATTTATTTAGTATTTTTTAAAATTAAATTGCACATAATTGCAATATTAGCCCCTTTTAAGATTTAATTATAATTATATTTATAAAATTGACACCAAAATTTTTAATTTGATAATTATGTATTATTAATCATTTTAGTACATTTGATTTACTTCCAGAAATTATTTTGCTATTTTTTTTATAAATTAAACAAGGGAAAAGTGGCTATTTAAAATTTAGCCCTTTTGCATTTCAATTTTAACCGGAATTGGGCCCCAATCTCAGCCCCAAATTGAACCCAATTCACTCTGACCAAATTTCTTAATCTGCCCGACCCAACACCCAATCACCCGAACCGGCCCGTGTCCCTTTTAATCTGAGTCGTTGATCATTCAGATCAATGGCCCAGGCTTCCCCTTACCATTTTTAATTATAAACGACCCCCAAACCCTCCCCATTCTCTCAAAGACCGCCACCTCTAATCCCTCGTCTCTCTCAAACGCTCTCACCCACCTGAAACCCTAATGGCCGCCTACCCCCTCTTCAACCTCAAATCACCGGAATCCATGGCTAATATAACCATGGACGACCTCTACTCACCACCTACTGCTCCTACACGCCTGCTCACTCAATATTCAAGGCTAGACCTCAAGGTTCTTCATCCAGACCTTGGTCGATTCGAGATTCTTTGCTCGTTTCCGACCTTATCAACTCAGATCTGTTCTCGTGACTTCCAAGCCTTTCTCGTCCTTTAGGGTTCTCAGAAGCCCTTATTCGAGGTTCCTTTTCATTTTTTTTCTTTTAGATTTGTGCTATATCTATGCTGTTGATAACATTTTAGAGTTTTTCCCCAAATCTCCTCTTTCAAAACTGTTCAAATCAATTTTAGGGTTTTCTGAAAATGGCTCCTAAAATGTTTTCTGATTCTTTTACTCTCCCTTATGTGTTTTAATGCTCATTGTTTTATTTCATATTATGTTCGAGGTTGTTCTCTTGTTTCTTACCGGATTTCTACAGAGATTCTTTTACATTCTGTGTTCACATGCTAGCCTAGGTTGTTGACTTACTTTTTGCTATATGTGTTCAGGCTCATGCTTTAATTTTGTTTCTAAAGTTCCGCTGATCATGTTCTTGCCTACCTTTGTCTTAACGCTCGTGGTTTTCTCTTTTTTCTATTTGTGCATGTCTGCATATCTCTGTGACCTTTTGTGACATTCTAGAACTTGCATGTCAGGAATCTTGGTTTCTTTTTAGGTTTCTGAATGTTTCTTCTAAGGTTATCTGCTATGTGTTTTGTCTGGTTCTCATCTCTAAATTGGTTTAACCTCTCATGCCTAATATTTGTGCACTCTTTATACACCCTAAATGTCCCTCTAAAATAACCATAGATTCAGGACTATATTCAGACTTCCTTGTGTAAGCATGATTGATTATTTCCGTGTTTTATTTGAAAACTCTTTTTAACCTTTCGATTCCCCTATTTTTGACTTGGTTCAGGGGCAATTTTGAATCCCCGATTCCCTGATTTACTACGTACCAATTGATTTACTTTGTCCTTGCCTTAATTACTTGACCGTGTATTTCAAAATTTTCTCTCCTTAATTAAAACCCCTATGTATTTACCCCTTATTTGTATGCTATGCACAATATGCTTACTTGATCTCCTTCCTTAAATAACTCTTTCCCTTCACCGTTCAAATTTGAATTCCTCAATTAAAGGGATTTTCTGCTACTGATTGATTCTAACTGATACATGGTTATTTCTTACCTTGTTCCCTGCCTAATTTCAAACTATAAATACTCTCCTCCCTTCTCTTTGAACACACACGAACACAAAACGCAACCTGAGTTCACAAGTCACTCTCACTTAAAAACTCTCACTCTTTTACTTGTGTTGTTATGGACTTTGTTTACTCTACTTTCTCCTGCACTCTTTGCTTCTCTACTGGTATGTCTCAGTTAGTTTACATGTCTCCACCATAATGTGTTTACTTCTGCCCACTTCTGTCCAACTCTTTTAGTTGACATTTGTTTCTAGCATATTGTAACATGTTCCCTCTTTCCTTTGTAATTCAGTATTTAAATTATGTATGCATCCTGTCAGTTGCGTGTCATGAATTTGATACTTTCTGAATCCCAAACCCTCATACCCCTTTATATGCAAGTTATGGTTCAGGGCATGACAGCACTCTAATATTGTTGTCCATGATTCTAGATTGGATTCTTTGAATCCCAAACTCAATCAGTTCCCATTCCCTTCCCCCTTTATGTGTTTTTTGAGCTTTAGACTTGGGTCTGGCAGGTCTGGCAGTGTCCTAATCACCGTCCAGACCCTGGTCTGACCTTCAAGGGTCTGCTCTTAATGTGTTTGACTAAGCAGGTGATCAGGGGTATGCTAGCCTACTTTGTGGCTTGGTATGACCACAACCTGTCATGGCTCCCCAATTCCCCTTTCACTTTGCACTTACTCTTAGCTATTAAGTTCTGCCCCTCTCTTGCAAGCCATGCTTTGGGACCCCCTGAGCTCCCCCTGAACTTGGATGCCTGAGAGTTGGCTCTTCCACACTGCACTGTTTCTATTCTAATGGTATCTTGGGCATAAGAAATGCCGGGAATCCCTGAGATTCCTTGGAACTTTGAAACACCCTGGATAAAGAGAAGGCTTTGGACATCTGGATCCCAGAAGTGGCTTAATCGCATATTATTAGACATTAAAGTTGAATTATGCTGCTTGGATCTAGATGTTAGCCTCTGATGTATTTTTTCTACATTCTGTAATAACTTATATAAACTCGAGGAGTATAGTAAAGCGATGTGGGAGGGGTCTTTACTTTCTTGCATCAAAAGGGTAGAAATCATGATCTTAGGACTTTATTATTTAACCATCTAGAGATCCTTCCTATAGGACCGTTTTAATCACATAGAAAGCATGTCTATAGGACTTAACACTCACTTTTTGCAATTATGCATATAGAAATCCTGCCTATGGGAGTTAATTTTCTGTAAATTTATAGGTGTCATGCCTATAGGATGTGCATACGCATGACATTAGGCAAACTTTAGGTTTAATAAACAAGCATCCGTTCACAAGTTTATTAACAAGTTCGGTAATCAATTACTTGTATATATCATGTCCACAGGAGCTTCTTTTGAATCAAACTCGCTTAGCTTGTTTAACAGCAGTAGCAATTGATTAGCCGTTTCTTATACGCCTAAGTTAGTACATGTTTTCCAAAACGTAGTCTCTAATAAAACTTATTTCAAATCAGTGTATACTTTTCCCTAAAATCTATTTCTTTAACTGGCATATCTTTTCTGGAACTCCTTCTTTCTAATATTCTACCTAAACGTGTTTTCCAACTCAATTCTAGTCTTTTGAACTCGTCATATTAAATCAGTTCCGCAACTCACTCTTTTCTTTAGATAACTTTGTCCCTTCTGGAATTTTCAAAACATTTCTTTTTTTTTTGTGTTTAACCACAATTAGGCAGTTTTTTTCCATTTTGACCTAGTTTCTAAACGTCTGCAGCATACCCTTTTTCTTCAAGACTCTTCTGCATGATCATCTTCTAAAATCAGTACTTTCTTAAATTAACTCGCAACTAATTCAGTGCCTTAATCTCTGACAACTGTATTCGAGTTGCCTAATGCAGACTTTCTGTCCAAATATATGTGTTGAACCAGTTCGCTCAATGCTTAATTTTAATCTAAGACTAAATCAGTATTTGTCAAGGCATGCTAAACATATGATTATTTGATTTCTAGGGTTTATTTGAGCCTTATTTGCTTGTTTATTCTTCCTTTTATTTGATACTTATTTTGAATGTCGAGCTAGAATTTTATCCTTTAAACTCCACAAAGGCCTTCATCCCTTTCTTTCCTTTTAGGATTATAAGTCCTAATATCCCGGAACTGATAGGATTGGGACGGGTAGTAGCATGCGATAAGTAAACGATACCGTTTCGCGCTTTAATACCTTAACGGGGTGGGAATGGTAGACATGGAGATGATGATTACACGATAACACTATGTGTACAATTGGGTACCAGTGTTGTGCGAATGATCCATGTAATGTATAAACCTAGGACTCCCCTCTCCTTTTATTAGTTTAACAATTTTTTTTAGAACTTTAAAAGCTGCTGCACTTTCAACTTCTGTTTCTCACACAATTTTTGGATTGCTTGCACTAATTTCTTGACTTCTTCCCTCTACTTGCACATTTCTTTTACAACTAAACTGCTCCCTTTCTAAATTTCAGCACTTCTTTTAACCTTTTTGTGCTTCCTGTTATACTTGTTAGTTTATTCGCATTTGCATTTAAAGTCACAATTGTAGCATGGCCGGGAACCACACAAGTGGATCTTGAGGGGTGCCTAACACCTTTCCCTCGAGATAATTTGAAGCCCTTACCCAAAACTCTAGTATGTATCTTTAATTCTTCTAAAAATGTCCTAATGCACTATAATTATTAGGTGGTGACTCTCCAAACTCGAAAAACCCAATTCCTAAACGGGATAACAGTTGTCCTCCCAAATGTCGTGAACCCGATTCCACGAGGAAAAAGGGGGCGTCGACAGGGGCCACCTACATGAGGGCCATGACTACTATCTTCCATGACATGATACACAAAGAGATCGAGGTTTATGTAGACGATGGCATCATCAAATCCAAGAGAGCCACTGACCACATGGAAGATCTGAGGAAGTTCTTTAACAGTCTGAGAAGGTACAATCTGAAGCTGAATCCAGCCAAGTGTGTATTCGGGGTTCCTACCAAAAAACTACTTGGGTTCATCGTAAGTCGCCAAGGAATAGAGATGGATCCATCAAAGGTTAAGGCCATTCAAGAATTGCCCCGCCAAAGAACAAGAAGGACGTGATGAGTTTCCTTGGGAGACTCAACTACATCAGCCGGTTCATAGCTCGGTCCACTGTCATTTGTGAGCCAATCTTTAAGATAGTGAAGAAAGACGCTGCTACCAAATAGACTGATGACTGTCAGAAAGCCTTCGACAGAATCAGGAAATACCTATCAATACTGCCAGTTTTGTTCCGCCTGAACCAGGTAGACCTCTATTGCTCTACCTTGCAGTGTTGGATGGAGCATTCGGTTTTTTTCTAGGAAAACATGCTGAAACATGGAGAAATGAGTAGGCCATCCACTATCTCAGCAAGAAGTTCACCCCATACGAGGCCTGGTATTCTCTATTAGAGCGCACCTATTGTGCTCTGACTTGGGTAGCTCAGAAGTTGAGGCATTATTTCTGTGCCTATACTACTTATCTCATATCGAGGATGGATTCGCTGATGTACATCTTTCAGAAGCCCATGCCCACTGGCAAGCTAGCCAAGTGGCAAATCCTGCTGAGTGAATTCGACATTGTTTATGTGACTCAAAAGGCAATCAAAGGACAAGCACTGACAGATCATCTTGCTAAAAATCCCGTAGATGGATAATACAAGCCTCTAAAGACGTATTTTCCCGACGAAGAGGTATCTTTCATAGGAGAAGACATTGCAAAATCTTATGACAGTTGGAGAATGTTTTTTGATGGAGCAGCAAACATCAAAGGAGTTGGCATAGGAGAAGTCCTAGTATCAAAAATCGGTCAGCATTATCCGGTGTCTTCGAAGCTCAGATTCCCATACACCAACAATATGGTCGAATACGAAGCCTGCATTTTAGGGCTCAAGTTGGCCATTGACATAAACGTTCAGGAGTTGCTAGTGATCGGAGATTCAGACCTGCATATACATTAGGTCCGAGAAGAATGGGCAACCAAGAATTCCAAGATACTCTCTTATCTGCATCATGTATAGGAGTTGAGGAAGAGATTCATGAAGACAGAGTTTCAGCATGTCCCTAGAGTTTAAAATGAGTTTGCCGATGTATTGGCTACCCTATCCTCTATGATTCAGCATCCAAATAAGAATTTCATTGATCCTATCCCGGTAAAGATTTATGATCAGCCAGCTTACTGTGCTCATGTAGAGGAAGAAGCGGATGGGAAACCCTGGTTTCACGATATCAA
The DNA here is from genome assembly GCA_026770625.1 of Nicotiana glauca. Classification (NCBI taxonomy): domain Eukaryota; kingdom Viridiplantae; phylum Streptophyta; class Magnoliopsida; order Solanales; family Solanaceae; genus Nicotiana; species Nicotiana glauca. The sequence goes on along the minus strand of MU785057.1, from coordinate 11,128 downwards.
GGAATATTTGGCAACAGGAGAATATTCAGAGCTTGCAAACGCTACTCAGAAGCGCACACTTCGAAGGTTATCCAATAATTTCTTTCACAGCGGAGGAATCCTGTACAGGAGAACTCCCGATTTGGGATTTTTAAGGTGTGTCGACGCAAAGGAAGCATCTAGGCTATTGGAAGAAATTCATGCAAGAATCTGTGGCCCACATATGAACGGTTTTGTCTTAGCCAAAAAAATACTCCGAGATGGTTATTTTTGGATGACTATGGAAACAAACTGCATCCAGTATGTCCGATGTGCCATCGCTGTCAGATACATATAGATATGATAAAGGTGCCTCCAAACGAGCTTACTGCAACAAGTTCGTCATGGCCGTTTGTCGCTTGGGGAATGGATGTTATCGGACCTGTCGAGCCTGTCGCGTCAAATGGGCACAGGTTCATTCTAGTGGCAATTGATTATTTCACCAAATGGGTTGAAGCAGCATCATACAAGGCAGTGACTAAGAAAGTCGTGGCAAACTTTGTCCGTGACCGCATCGTTTGCCGGTTCGGCATCCCAGAGTCAATCATTACTGACAATGGTTGCAATCTTAACAGTGACTTGATGAAAGCAATGTGTGAAACGTTCAAGATCAAATAAAAGAATTCTACAACCTACAGACCTCAGATGAATGGAGCCGTAGAAGCGGCTAATAAGAATATCAAGAAGATACTAAGGAAAATGTTAGAAAAGCATAAACAGTGGCATGAGAAGTTATCATTTTCTTTATTGGGGTATCGCACCATAGTTCGCACATCAATCGGGACAACTCCTTATATGTTGGTTTATGGTACAGAGGCAGTCATTCCTGCCGAGGTAGAAATTCCTTCCCTGAGGATCATACAGGAAGCAGAACTCGATGATGCAGAATGGGTAAAGAGTCGCTACGAGCAGTTGGCTCTTATAGATGGGAAGAGAATGAACGCAGTTTGTCATGGTCAACTTTATCAGAACAGAATGCCCAGAGCTTTCAACAAAAGATTCAAGCCGAGACAATTCACACTGGGACATCTAGTGTTGAAGCAAATGTTCCCGCATCAAGATGAAGCCAAGGGGAAATTCTCTACCAACTGGCAGGGTCCGTACATGGTTCGTCGGGTTCTAACAGAAGAAGCCCTCATACTTGCCGAAATGGATGGAGAAGTTTGACCAAAGCCGATCAATTCAGATGCAGTCAAATGATATTATGTGTAGCTATTTATGATTTCTTTATGATGTAATTTGAACTACGCTTGACCTGATTCCCGTTTAAGAGGGGATACGTAGGCAGACCTATGGGTTCGGTCACAATTTCATAAAATTTTCATTTCCCCCGATATTGGAAAGAGAGGCAGAATTTTGAGGAGGACCCTCAAAATTCTGAAGTGATTTTCAGCCATTCATCACACGTAGCAGTCAGCAGCACCAGCCCAGTAAACTGGGGCAAAATTTTAAGGAGGACCCTCAAAATTCCGGAGTGAGAGAGGTTGCAATGTCTTGAACCGCATCACAATCGTCGGTTTATTAAAGAAAACTATTTTTTTAATTATGTATTTACGTTACATTTTTTTTACTAAATCATGCATGACTACTATCAAAATTTCTTTGTTTAGCGATACTACCCAATGAAAACAAGAGTCGAGCAGGACGAGCGAAGTCCACAGGAAGACGAACTAACCTTCCCCCCCCCCTCCCCCCCACAAAACTCACAATTTTTCTTTGGATGTAGGCACCCAAGACATAAAATCATCATATTGTTTACACACTCATACTTTTTCAGGAATACAACTCTCAGAATCATCACCTATTTACAATTGCCATCCGTAGCAACATCCTCAGCAGCCACAATACATCAATCAACTATCAGCTATCATCTATCAGCTAAGAGATTTCATTACTATTCGCCTTTATTTTCTGCATTGTATAAGGCTATCTTTCTACCTTCCAAGACTAAGCTCTGTCTCCATCTTCATTGCATAAGGCTACCTTTCTGCCTTCCGAGACTAAGCTTTGTCTCCATCCACATTTCTTGCATTGCATAAGGCTACCTTTTTGCCTTCCGAGACTAAGCTCTATCTCCATCTGCATTTCGTGCATTGCATAAGGCTACCTTTCTGCCTTTCGAGGTTAAGCTCTACCTCCATTTGCATTTTTCTGCATCGCATAAGGCTACCTTTTTGCCTTCCGAGACTAAGCTCTGTCTCCATCTGCATTTCTCTGCATTGCATAAGGCTACCTTTCTGCCTTCTGAGGTTAAGCTCTATCTCCATTTGCATGTCTCTGCATTGCATAAGGCAACCTTTCTGCCTTTCGAAGTTAAGCTCTACCTCTATCCTGCATTTCTCTGCATTGCATAAGGCTACCTTTCTGCCTTCCGAGGTTAAGCTCTACCTCCATTTGCATTTCTTTGCATTGCATAAGGATACCTTTCTGCCTTTCGAGGTTAAGCTCTACCTCCATATGCATGGTTGAAATATCACCACCTTTATCTAAATCCTGCATCGGCTAAAATATCCCCACTTTTATTTACGTCTGCATGGCTAAAATATCGCCACCTTTATTTAAATCCTGCATCGGCTGAAATATCGCCACTTTTATTAACATCTGCATGGCTAAAATATCGCCACCTTTATTTAAATCTTGCATGGCTGGAATATCGCCACTTTATCCATCTTGAGCGGCTGAAATACCGCCACCCTTTCATTTACGTCTTGAATCGGCTGAAAGATCACCGAATTTTCCAAAGGCATCATTGTTCGGAGGCACCATTTTCATAGCCCGAGAACGCCATGCCATGGCCTGAGGACCCCATTTTTTTATCTTTTGCATATAATTATTCAAAGGCCTCATAGTTCGGAGGCATCATTCTCATAGACCAAGAACATAATTTCATAGTCTGCGAATCCTTTATTATACGCTTCATGGTCCAGGATGTCATGGTCCGAGGACGTCATCCTACCCGTCCGAANACGGAATATGCTGAAAGATCACCGAATTTTCCAAAGGCATCATTGTTCGGAGGCACCATTTTCATAGCCCGAGAACGCCATGCCATGGCCTGAGGACCCCATTTTTTTATCTTTTGCATATAATTATTCAAAGGCCTCATAGTTCGGAGGCATCATTCTCATAGACCAAGAACATAATTTCATAGTCTGCGAATCCTTTATTATACGCTTCATGGTCCAGGATGTCATGGTCCGAGGACGTCATCCTACCCGTCCGAAGACAGCATTCATGGTCCAATAGGAACTTGCATCACGTTTAAATTCATGCACAATATATGTTGGTATTATTCATTTGCAGGTACACTGGCTAGCAACGACCGTCTTAGCAGGAGCGATCCCGTAGCCTATCAGACTCTGACCATCCTTCTCAACCTGAACATCGTGCCCTTCTTGGAAAAATCTCTATCGGCATATTCCGTTGACGGATCCCGAACTACATATGGCCTGATTCCAGTAAGACTAGGTATATGTAGGCAGCTCAGGAACCAGAGCTCGGTCAAAATTCTTCAATCGTTTCATTCGGTCAAAATTGGCCATCATATCTTTACCCAACAACTCTTTCATCCTTCTCGGGTAAAGAGGGGCAGCTGTTGATACCCAATTTTTCTCCTATGTATTTTTAAAATAACATATATATGCATAAATAAGCATGCCCAAGAGTTTTGGTATTTTTTCTAATTTTTAAAGATTTTAAAATCGATTTATTGTTCATTTTTAGTAGTTCAAAATTCAGTAATTATTCCCAAAATTATTCTTTTTATGATTAACTTATTTTATTTTTATATTTATACCAAAATATAATTAATGTAATTTTTGTATATTTTTACAAATTTATTTGGTATTTCTAAAGCTAAATTGCATATAATTATAATTATAGCCTATTTTACTATTAACAACATTTTGCAATTATAAAATTATTTTCAGTTTTTTTGGATTAATATTTATATATTGTTAATTAGTTTAGTGCTTTTAGTTTAGTTTTAAAATTATTATTGCTATTTTTATAAAATAATAAAAGGGGAAAATTGGCTATTTAACATCTAGCCTGTTTCTATTTCAATCATAGCCTTATTTCCCTTTCAATTTTAACCTCAATTTTACCCCAATTTTGCCCTAAATTGAAACCTACCCAATTCCTAAATCACCCGACCCCTGACCCGATTTTAAAACCCACCAAGCTCCACTTTAATCTTGGTTGTTGATCATTTTGATCAACGGCCTTAAGTCTTTCTTTCCTTTTTAATTTCCAAACCCACCTAAACCTAACTCATTCTATCCAAGACGCCGCCTTGAAATCCACTTCGTCTCCCAAACTCTCTCTAGTCTCTCTGAAACCCTAATCATCTCACACCTGTTTCTACCATGTTTCCACCGGAATCCATGGCATTCCAGGCCATACATGGCCTATACTCACTCTCTCTCACCATTAAACCTAAGCTTCTTGAGGTTCTAGAGCCCGATCTCAATGGCTCTCTTTAGATCTTTCTCAGATCTGTAGATCTACGGCCTTTCCAGCCACTATTCCGGTGTGAGCAATATGAGTCTTTTCAACTCAGGATCCGACTTTCCTCAAGACCTTTCTCATTCTAGGATTTCTTCTGCAACTCTAAGCCATCTGAGGTTCTGTACTTGCTTATTTCTTTTAGATCTGTGACATGCCTGAGCGTTATTTGACGTTTTGAAGGTTTTCCCCAAATTTCCTTTTCAAAATCGATTTTTAGGGTTCCTGAAAAAGGTTTCTTCAAATATTTTTCTGATGCTTCCTGCTCTTTCTTTAAGTGTGTTTCATGCTCTAAGTGTTCTTCTTATTATGCATAAGTTTGCTCTCTTGTTTCTATTATATTAGGCAAGACTTCTCTATTTTTTGTTGTTAATTTTATGCTCGCATATAAATTTGTGTTGTTTTCCTCACTCTTTGCTATATGTGTTTATGTTTGAATCCTGGATTTTGGTCGCTTTATTGAGTTCTGTTTGTATTATTTTCTCTAAACTTGTTTGTGTATGTTTGTCTCTCATAAATCTTTGAAAAAGATTTCTAAGCCTCTTTCAAGACCTTGTTTTCTCACCTTTGACTCTATTCGAAACCCTAGGTTTTGGGGTTTCTTTGACAAGGGGTACTAGGGCTCAACTTTGGGACCCTAGGCTTTCAGGCTCACTGTGAGTCTGTAATTAAACTTGAATCTCTATGGCTTGTGACTCTGAAACTTTCAGTGTTACACTCTTTTTCTAAATAACCTAACGGCTCTTTTTGTTTGATCTGTGTGCTTATATATATATATGAGAAATTTCTCTTTCAAAGGGCTTTTTTTTGACAACTAAGTGATTGATTCTGAAACCCCTTTAATAGGGCAGATAAGCTACACTGATTTTCTTTTGATAGAACCTCATTTACCTTCCTTGACTTGGTTCATTTAATTGAACTTGCAATTTTTGGTTTCACGGCTGTTTAATTGATTCCTTTGCCATATTTGGCACAAACCGTGTACCATTGATTGTTTTCCTTGAATAATTTCTATGTACTTACACCTTTTGTGATACTTTGAAAGGTTTAATTAGAAATTTTTTTGCTTAACTAATTTCTACCCGTTAGAATCAGAATCCCTTAACCAAAGAGAGACTGATTTCAATGATTTCTTTACCTTTCTTACTGGTTCTCTTTGCACTATAAAATTGCACTTCTGCACTTTAAAGAGACCTGACTTTACATCTACACTCCCAATTGAATACTTTCGCATCTATACTTCAAGTTCAGTACCTCGAACTTCTTAATTTCAACTCACACATTTACCTTACTAATTGGAATTCAACACTCTATATTGCTTGGGACCTTTTGGAACTGCTGTGCTTGCAACTTGTCTTTTCAAAGACTTCTCTTTTCTTCCTTGTTTTCCTTGGAAACTGGTATGTCTTTTATTTAATTTTCTGCCTCACCCCTATGTGTTTACTTCACAGTTTCAGCATCCTTGTTTACTTTACTGCTTATGTTCAGGGATTTGTGCTAATCATGTTCCTTCCTTGCCTTTTCTATTGTGAATCCCTACCCCTATTCCCTTCTATGTGTTTAAGGTTCTTGGCCTGGCAGTATCCTAATTACTGCCCAGGCCATAACCTGATCCACAATGGATCTTAACTCTTAAGTTGGCTAACAGGCTGGTCAGGGGTGTGCCAGCATTCCCAATTGCTGGGCATGACCACCAGCCTGTCATGGCTCTCCGTGATTCCCCCTCTATGCACTTACACTTATTCTTAGACCCTTAAGTTCTGCCACTCTCTTATGAGCCTTGCTTTGGGACCTTGAGTTCCCTCTAAACTTGGACATCTGAGGGCTGGAATTCCCACACTGCACTATGATCTTAATTATGTAATGTGTTTGGGGTGTAAGCATTGCCCAGAGCCCTTTGTGACTCTTAGGAACTTTGAAACACCCCAAATATGAGAAAGTCTTTTGGAAATATGATCCTGGAAGTTGGTTTATCTCATATTGTTGGACTTTGGGTCTGAATTAGGCTGTTTGGATGTAGCTGGAACTTCTGATGTAATTTTATTTTTCTTTTCTGATTCATTTGGGTCTGTAATAATTTGTAATAACAATTGGGGATGGCTAGTGGAAAAGGATGAGGATGAATGCATACAAAGGGTAAAAAATTTGCCTATAGGTTATTTATAATTTTTGCATTCTGCATTTTAAAAACTCATGCCTATAAGTTTTCTTGCATCTTAGAAAACCTGCCTATAGTTTATTTATAATTTCCGCATTTTGTATTTTAAAAAACTCATGCCTCTAGGTTCTGCACATCTGCATCGTAGAAATTATGCCTCAAGTCTTTCTGCATTCTGCATTTTAGAAATTATGTCTATAGGTTTTGCACATCTGCATGGTAGAAATTATGCCTTAAGTTTTTCTGCATTTTAGAAATTATGTCTATAAGTTCTGCACTTCTGCATTTTTGAAATTATGCCTATAAGTTATGCATATAGAAATCATGATCTTAGGTTTCTGCACTTCTGCATATACATGCCGTTAGGCAAACAATCATAGGTTTAATAAATAACCAACTTCATTTTATATACCATGCTTATAGGACTCTTGCATTTATGTAATCGTTTACCAATTACGCTTAGAAATCATGCTTATAGGAATAATCAACTGTACCAGCTTTGTCTATTTCATCTACGAGTCTAAAATTAGTCATAAGGTCATCAAAATTTGCAGATCTTTTATTTATATAACCAGCAACCTTTTCCCTAAAATCAGTACGCTCTATTAGATGTCATGCCTATAGGTCTCACTTAGGCAAACTATTAGGTAATTAATTGCATCAATTTTGATAAACTTCATCCAGACAAGGCTAATTCGGACTCCTCATCTAAGAAATATGTGATGAATCAGCCTAGCCTACGTTTTTTTTTTAATTCAGACCAAACCAGTACTTAAAGTCATGCTATATTTGCTCTTTTAAGTGAGGAGGCATGTGTGAGCCTTAATTGCTATTTGTTTTCCCCTATCTATTTATGTGTTTTTGCTTGTTGCCTAGACTTTTATCCTTTTGAAACTCTAAAAAGCCCCAACTCCCTTCCCCTTAGGACTAGTGGTCTCAATGTCTCCCGGGCTGATAGGATTGGGACGGGTAATAGCATACATTAGGTAACGATACTATTCCGCGCTTTAATACCTTAACAGGGTGGGATGGGTAGATATGGATATGATGACTGGTGCGATAATACTTCATGTATCCCCTCTTTGAGGAGTGATTACTGGGTATTGCATTGACGTGATCCATATTAATCATAAACCTAGGACCCCTGTCCCTTTTACTTGCTTTCATCTATCTCTTTTAAATTGTCTAAATCTTTCATAAAATTTATGCCCTCTTTACCTTTCCTTAAGTTTTAACTTATTTACAATGTTGTACGCAAATCCCCCCTATTTGAGCCCGTAATTGCTTAGTTGATTATGTGAAGTCACAATTATAACATGGCCGGGAACCACACTAGTGGATCTTGAGGGGTGCCTAACACCTTCCCCTCGAGATAATTTCTAGCCCTTAGCCAAACTCTGGTTCTTCAAACTCAAACCCTTCTTAGTATCCTAATGCACTTAATCATTAGGTGGCGACTCTTCAATTTCAAAACCCAACTCCCAAAAGGGAACGAATTATCCTCCTAAAATGTCCTAAATCCGACTTCGCCTTTAGAAAAAGGGGGCATCGACAATGTCGAAAATACCAATTAAGCTACAATTGAATGAGAATTGGGATATTAAAATTCAATGTACCTAGTTATATTTTGTAGATAAATTGTAGATTATTTGCATTCCGATAGTAGATGCTTTGTTTTCTGTCATAAAACGACTAAAACTTCTATAAATTTTTTGCAAAAATATGTAATTAAGTCGAAAATTAATTTTAACTTTAAAAATCAACATCCACACCCCTAAAGAGATAAAAACAAAAATAATTACTAGGAAAATTCTTTCTAGTAATAATCATCATCTTCTTGAACCAAGAATATGATGCAGTTGCAGGTGATGTGACCATTTCAGAGAACCAATCCAAGTATGTGGATTTCACCCTACCTAAGAGAAAGAATGCTTGGATTTTCTTGAAACCTCTACAGAGAGAACTTTGGATCACAACTGGAGCATTCTTCGTCTTCATTAGTTTTTTGGTTTAGGTACCGAGAACCGTGAAAACGAAGAATTTCGATGACCCAATGGCAAGCAAGTTGGGATGATCAAAAGTGGGTGAGGGTAAGGGTTTTAGAGAGAGAAACATGGGAGGGGTGGGATATACGGTACCTTGAATTAAGGAGGGATATACGCTGCATTAATTGTACCCTTAAAATACACTATGGTATAGAATTGGTAATTTGGTATACTAAATGCAGTTATATCAAACCTTAAATATTGAGGGTAATAAGGTTTCCTATATGGTATAGGAATGTAAAAATCTCTAAAAAATATTTAACCTAAATGGAGCCATGATGGTGTCCAACACCTTGAACCATGGAAATGCTCAATCTTAAAGTTCTACCTTGACCAATATTCTGAAAAATAATTTTTAATTTTCCCTTGTTTGGTTGGTTTAAATAATTTATTTCATATGAATTCGTTTTTCTCCAATTGGTGAAAAATATTTTCCATATCAAAAGAAGGAAAATATTTTCTAAAAATTATTTTCAACCTTCTCCATCTCTACCAACTCCCACCACCCCTACCCCCATATCTAACCCCCATCCCCACATCACCCGCCACTCTCACCCACATACCACCTAACCCCATCCCTACCCCAACCCCCACCCTAAATATATACAAATATTATTTAGAGTGCTTTCGTTTCCATGATGTAGAAAAAGTAACATTTTTTTCATATTAAAAAAATGAGTATTTTGTTTCACTGACTAGAAAAAGTATTTACTTTCATTTCAAAAAAAACAATTACTTTCTTTTCACGATGTCGAATGATTTATTTAACTGACTATTATTGACAAAAACTAATCATCAAATATGAAAAAAATCTAAAAAATAAAGAGAAACAAATTATCACAATAGAAAAAATAATAAATAAACTTTATATTAATAAAATAAAGGACGGTTGTGATGATCCAAACGGTCATCACTTGTTTTAAATTAAATTATATGACTCCGAGGTCTTGAAAACCTCATTTAGAGTCACCTCAATTTTAGTGCGCAGTCTAAGCGCGTAGCCGGAAAGCTTAAGTGAGAAACTGTATGAAAAATGATGAGTTTTGACTATAAAATAAATTAATTTGACCTTGGTCAACATTTTGGGTAAACGGACCCTGACCCGTGATTTGACAGTCCCGAGGGTTCGTAGGAAAATATGCGACTTGAGCGTATGCCTGGAATCGAATTCCGAGGTCCCACGCCCGAGAAATAAATTTTTTAAATAAATTGTTTTCTGAAATTGTTTATAAGGTTTTGAAATGAAATTTGATTAGAAGTTGATGGTATCGGGCTTGTATATTAGTTCCGACACCCGGTACAGGTCTTATATATGATTTAAGATATTTCTGTGAAATTTGGTGAAAAACGGACGTAGTTTGACGTGATTCAGACCTAAATTGGAAAATTTGATATTTTATGAAGTTTGAAAGAATTAACGGATTTTGAGGTTTAATTCGATGTTTATGATGTTATTTTGGCGATTTGATCGCGCGAATAATTCCGTAGGATATTTTTGAGGTTGTGTGTATATTTAGTTTGGAGCCCCTGGGGCTCAGGTGAGTTTTGGATAGGCCACGGAGTGGATTTTGAACTTAAAAATTTGCTGGTATGTTCAGGCCTGCAGGCTTCGCAAATGAGAAGCCTGGCTCGCAAATGTGAGTTCACAAATGCGAAGGCTGGATCGCAAATGCGAAGCCAGCCGAGGCCACTCTTCCTTGCAAATGCGAGCTTCCTTTTTGCAAATGCCAAGTCGCTATTGCGACTACTACTTCGCAAATGCGAAAGCTGGGAAATTATGAAGGGTTCGCAAATGCGAACCCTGTTTCACAATTCGCACATCTGAGAGGTCGGGGTTTGCAATTGCGAACGCCTGTTCGCATTTCCTATATCAGAGACTTGCAATTTTACACTTAACCGATTTTGAACTCCATTTTTCATATTTTCTCAAACCCAAACACACTTAGGCGATTTTCCAAGAATCCTTTCTTCTCCAAATTAATTGTAAGTTATTTTTAACCAACTTTCTTCAATTTTTATCATTTTTTTACAAGATTTCAACTTAAAAATCAAATATTTTCATGGAAAAAATTGGGTGTTTTGGGTAGAACCTAGGTTTTTCAAAAATTGAGGATTTGGACATCAATTTGAGGTCCTATTTCAAAACCAATTATATATTTGAGTTCGTGGGGGAATGGGTAATCGGGTTTTGGTTCGAACCTTGGGTTTTGACCACGTGGGCCCGGGGGCAATTTTTGACCTTTTGGGTAAAACTTTGGAAAACTCATTTTCATGCATTGAGGTTGATTCATTTAGCATTTATTGATGTAATTAAGTAATTTATGATTTGTCACGACCCTAGTTCACTAATTGTGAACACGTCATGACGGCACCTAGTCTTCGCGACCAGGTAAGCCTAACA
>MU785047.1:11621-39346 GCA_026770625.1 Nicotiana glauca | reverse complement strand
ACCTCTGGGACTGCTGCCCGGGGCTGAGCTCTGCCCCTGCCTCGGCCTCTGGCACGGCCTCGGCCTCTGCCCTTCACAGGAGCTGCTGCTGGGAGCTCGGGCTGCTGCGCGGTAGAAGAGGAAGCGCGTGTTCTCGCCATCTGCGAAAGAACAGAGTAGAAAGACAATCAGTATTTGAGGAACAGAATCGCACGACAAGAAAGAACAAAAGTGAAACTTTTCCTAACTCTGTAGCCTCTGGGGGATAAATACAAGAAATCCAACAGTTGCACGGCATCAACCTTCGTGCTTTTACTCTCATCCTCGCCCAAAGCAACCAAATAAAATACACGACATCACCCTTCGTGATTTTCCTCACATAACTCTCATTTCATGGCACCAAATGATCTTTCGTGCAAATATAATCAACAATGGTACAGAATGACCCTTCGTGCATAATATAATCAACAATTGCACGGAATGTCCCTTCATGCGAATATAATCAAACAATGGCACGGAATGACCCTTCGTGCATAATATAATCAACAATGGCACGGAATGTCCCTTCATGCATAATATAATCAACAATGGCACGGAATGTCCCTTCGTGCGAATATAATCAAACAATGGCACAGAATGACCCTTCGTGCATAATCACTCTTCCTCACCCAAACAGCAATCACAACCAAACGGGCGAGGGAAATAAATAATAACAAGAAATGTCCCGGCAAGGGAAGAACACAATTGAACATCCAAATCCCGACAAGGGAGATAATCACATCTCTTTCCAATTCTTTCATTTCTTACTCGATAGTATTTTATCGTTTGAGCCAATGCTCCAAAGAATTCACAATTCATAATTAATCCTCAACTTTTCACATTATGTAGAAAAATATTAATTAGCTTGGAAGAGTCCCAAAGTATACCAAAACAAGTACCAACAAAGACCCACGGTCATGCTAGAAACCGGTGTATAGATACTCGTCACCATGCCTATACATCGTACTCGATCATTTAAGAAATAAAAATTAATGATACTCTAATCCTATTCCCTCAAGACAAATTTAGATCAAACACTTACCTCAAATGCTCCAAAAATTCACTCAAGCCTCTAGTATAGCTTTACCCCTCGAATTCACTACAAAATCGCTCGAATCTAGTCACAAATTACTTGAATGTATCAACAAATGCTAATTGAATCAATTTGAATGCATGAAAATGAATTTCCAAATTCCCAAAATACCCCCGGGCCCACGTGGTCAAAACTCGAGGTTCGAACCAAAATCCGGTTACCCATTCCCCCATGAACTCAAGTATATAAGTTATTTTGGAATCGGACCCCAAATTGAGGTCAAAAACCCCCCAATTTTAGAAACCCTAGGTTCTACCCTAAGTTCCCAAATTTCCCCATTACAATCTTTGTTTTGAAGTTGAAATTATGTATAAGGATCATGAGGAGTAAAGAAAATCAGTTAGAAATCACTTACCAATCGTTTTGAAGAAGAAGAATTGTTTGGAAAATCGCCTCTTATGTTTTTTGGGTTTTGAAAAAGTGTAAAATAACTGAAAATCTCGGATTTATATACTTCACTGAAGAATTGGCATGGACCGCACAAGAATGTCCCGCGGCCGCGCCAAGGAAGGGAGGGGAAACGACTCTCTGAACCTACCTAGCACAGACCATACGATTTTGGTGTGCTATCGCACTGGTTGACTTGCACCTGGGGCTTTCTTTGAATCTCCCAGCGCGGACAACACGAACTTGGTGCGCGGCCGTGCTGGTCGACCTGAAATTTACTGGCCCTCTAAACCTAGCCACACGGACTGCGCAGAAATGCACCGCGTCCGCGCGACTTTCAGAGCGGGCCGTGAGGAAATGACCGCGGCCGCGCTGGGGGCCTGCAACACCTGGACCTGAAATCATCTGATACTTATAAGTCTAAGACCTTTCGGGACCTACTCAAAACTCACTCGAGCCCTCGGGGCTCCAACCCAATCATACACATAATCCCAAAACATACTACGGACTCATCCGTGCGATCAAATCGCCTGAATAACATCACAAATCATCAGTTTGGGTCTCAAAACCCATGATTTTCTTCTAAACTTCATAAACTTTCAAACTTGGAACTTATAGTTCGAAACACGTCAAACGACGTCCGATTTCGACCAAACTTCACAGAAAGTGCTTAAAAAATATATAAGACTTGTACTAGGTGTCGGAACCAAAATACGAGCCCGATACCCTAGTCTTTTAATCAATTTTCATTTCCATTTTCCTTAACAATTTTAGAAAAACAATTTAATAGAAAAATCCTTTTGCTCGGGTTCTAGACCTCGGATTTCGACTCCGGGTACATGCCCGAGTCCCATATTTTTCTACGGACCTTTCGGGACCGTTAAATCATGGGTCCGGGTCCGTTTACCAAAAATGTTGATCGAAGTCAACTTTAATCATATTAATATCAAAATTCTTCAAATTTTTCACAGATTTCACATATTTCAACATAAAAGATTTCCGGCTATGTGCCCGGACTGCGCACGCAAATCAAGGCAAGTAAAAGTGAGGTTTTCAAGGCCTCGGAAGCGCAGAACGGATGAGGAAACAGGTGATAACCCTTTGGATCGTCACACGCCTGCCCATAATTTTATCTAATTTTTGTGTTGTTTGCTTATAAAGTTGTTAACAACTTGACTACTCAATTGAATTCCATTGAAACTCTGACTAGTAGCAACTACAAGAAGTGGAAACGGGATGTTGAAATAGTGTTAGGTCTGATAGACCTGGACTTTGCATTGATTGAACAAAAACCTGTTGAACCTACAACTACTAGCACTGTTGATGAAAAGGCTACAAATTGAGCCTTATGATCATGGAGAGATCCACTTCTGATCACATAAAGGGTGCAATTAAGGATAATGAAAATTTAAAAGATTTCTTAAGTGTCATTGGACAGAAATTCCAGAAATATGATAAAGCTGAGATAGGTAGCCTGATTGATTCCCTATCTACCATAAAATATGACCTTGTAGGTAGTGTCTGTGATCATATTATGAAATTGGTTAACATTGCTACCAAAATAAATCATTTAGGTGTAACAATTACCAATGATTTTCTTGTTCACAATCCCTAAGATCCCTTACTGAGCAGTTTAATGATATCTAGGGATTATGATGCATTTTACACTCCTTCTTATTTTAGTTTTGATGAGAAATGTGTACAAAATAGTCCAAAGGATCACATGTTGTGTTTGATTGCGGTGTTTGGTCAACAAGGTGATAATTTGTCAAAACCAACTCAAAATGAGTGAAACATGCACAAGTACTAAGAACAAGGCCAAGCTTAGTGTAACAGGACTAGTGCGGCCGAACACCATTTTGTGCGGTCCGCAAAGATGAGATTCAGAGAATGAGCAATTCAGGCAGCCAAACAATACGGCCACATTACATTTTGTGCGGACCGCATTGACTTCATTGCGGCCGCACTCGACTTTGTGTGGTGCACAAAGCCCATGTTCATAGAGTGCCAAGATTGGAGGAATATGTCCGTTGCGGTCTGCGGTCCATTTTGTGTGGACCGCAATAGAAGCCACCGCGGCCACACTCAACTTTGTGCGGTCCGCAAAGCCCAAGTTCAGAGAGTAGATTATTTTAGCCAAGAGACGATTTTATGCGGTCCGCAGTAGACCCGCAGGGGTATTTTTTTTCCAAAATTCGGCCTAGTATAAATAGTTTCATTTACCATTTTTAGGTCATCAGTTGTATTTTGGACCGAAGTTGTGCTCGTGAACAGTTCTTATTTACCATTTTGAGTAATTTTAGCTTAGCTTCATCATTGAATCTTTAAGTTTTATCTAGTAATTAATTATTATGGGTTTTTCTTCATCTATTTCTTTTATTTCTTCTACTATCATGAGTAGCTAGACCCATTAGCTAGGATTGTGGCTCAACCCTAGTGTGGGTAATTGATGGGTCTTGTATTTTAATGCTTGATTGTCTATGGGTGTTTGATATTTGGACTAATTTAGAGTTTTAATGTTGAATTAGTGATTGTAAACACTAGTTTATGCCTAGTTGACTTTTGCTCTTTTTGAGAAAGAGAGCCTAAGTCTATGATATTGGTTCAACAAGGAATTAGGACGTACTCAAGAGATTGATAGCCCCAATTAAAGGGTTAAACCTAGAGATAGTAATACCCGACTTGAACCTCTATTGCTTGCACAAATTATTATACCCAATTGGTCTTGAGAAAGTCAATTAGGGCAAAATCACTCGAACTACTGAGAGGTGTAGAGTGAGTAGAATCATGCAATGGTTTTATCGTAATCCCCAAATGTGACAACCTAGTCCTAGAATCGAGAATTCGTCAATTATGCACCTAGGAGGAAGTCGCTTCCCTAGTGCCTTTAAACCTAATTAGACAATCCTCAATAGTTTACTCTTAGCTTAACTTAGCTCAATTTAGCATCATCGTAGTATAAACTTAGAAGTAATATCAAAACCAATTATGAATAGAAGTGCAATTAGGAACAAATATGCAAATCCAATTTAGGTAGAAACTCAATTCCAATCTCTAGCTCCCTGTGAAAATCGATCCCGACCTTCTCGGGTAAAAGCTGATTCGACCACTCCTGCTACTTTGTAGTAGTACAGGGTTGGCCTCGATCATTTAACCAGCCTAAGACAACCCTTAATGCATAAAAAGATAAATGGAGTGTTGATGAGCTTATTACTGTTTGTGCGGTAAAGAAAGGGAGGATCCAAAAGGAAAAAATTGAAGGTGTAGTGAACTTTGTTAGTTCGTCTAGATCAGCTTATCCCTCTTACAAAAGAAAAGATGGACCCAAATTCCATAAAGAGAAACATGGTCAGTCTCATCATTCAGGTGATAATAGCGGTCATATTAATAAGTCTGGTGTTAACCAAGGTCAGTCTCATAATACTCTTGGTCCTCAAGCTGTAATTAAGAAAGAAATCAAGTGTTGGGATTACAAACAAGCAGGTCACAAGAAATCTGATAGTCCTCTAAAAAGAAACCAGGTAATCTTTTGGTTTTTGTCTGCTTTGAAACTAGTCTTGTTCATATTCCTTTAAATTCCTGGCGGTTGGATAGTGGTGCAACTGTTCATGTAACAAATGACTTGCAGGATCTAGTAAACAGACGGAAGCCAAAAGAGGATGAAGCCAGTGTTGTTGTGGGCAATGGACTCAAAGCAAAAGTAGAGTTCATAGGGACGTCTATTTTACATTTTAAAAATAATTCTAGTATTCGTTTAGAAATATCATGCCCCAAACTCGGGGAGCACGACCGGCGCTTAACCGAAAGAACCCAGTTAAGCAAGCCTATTTAACATACCCTACCCAAACTCACACATGTTTCAAAGAGAGTTCATAGTTGTAACGACCCAAACCGACCCAGTCGTGATGGCGCCTATCGTGAAACTAGGCCAGCCGATACATTCCTAAATTTAATCCACACGTTTCATTTAAAACTTAAGAAAATCATTGTTCAATTGAAATCCAATAAAAGATATAGAGTCAAAATCAAACAAAGTGGAAAAAGTACAAGCTCGACCTCGGGTGTCATTAAGTCATAAGCCATGCTACAATAGTTCCAAAACAAGACAAGACCAAATAGTCTGAAAATAGCAACAATGTACTAATAGGAAGATAGATAATGAGAAAAGCGGAACTGCGAATCGCCAGACAGCTACCTCGTTATCTCTGTGGAGTTTGCGACCGGAATAGTCAACGACCGCTACCGTGCCCTGAGATACCTGGATCTACACACAAGGTGCAGGGGGTAATATGAGTACACCAACACAGTAAGTAACAAGTCCAAACTATGTACTGATAAGTAGTGACGAAGCAAACATCAACAGGTAATACAATTAAACTGTACAGAAAAGTAGGTATTCTTGCAGTTCAAGTATAAAACTCAACAGTAAATAAATACAATTTGAACAGTACATAGTATAAAGCTCAGCAAATCTCTATGTACCAATGCACAGAAAGCATGGAAAATGTACCTTGTACCTTCACTCACAAGTACTCAACCACTCGGTACTGCATATGTCCATCCGGCCTAGGGAAGATCCATCCCGAAATATATACGCATCAGCAGTCATCCAGTATCGAGGAAGGCCATTCTACTTAGGGGTATTCAAAACCGAATCAAAATCGAAAATCGAATCGAAACTGAAGCTTAATGGCTTATTGGTATCGGGTCAATGGTTTAACTGATGGGGAACAGATCGAAATTTTTTTATTACTGGCTTATCGGTTTGGGGGCGGATTATTCAGTTTTCTTAACGAATAATCCGTTAACCTGTTTTATATATATATATATATATATATATATATATATATATATATATATATATATTAGAATAAAAGAAAGCCAAATAAAAGGAGTCATCTAACTGTGACAAAAGACATAATTTTCTGTATGAAACAAGATAACAACACCAGTTACACCACTGCTTCATCAACTTTGCCTGGGTTTTAAGGCATCCTACAATTCTAAGCATGGCGAACATTTGTTTTAAAAATATCCAATTGGAAATCTTTCACATGGACTAAGGCTAGTGTGCATAAACATAAATAAGATTCTAGACAGATGATTTACCCATCACGGTGTCTCTTCTGCTTCGTCACTCTTAGTACATCGACCACCTATTCAAATATACAGAGACTAAATTTTATTTTATTTTTATTGAATTAGGCCGATAAACCGCCCAATAAGAACTAAACTGATACCAATCCGCCTGATATCTTATCGGGTGGCTAGCGGATTAATATATTTAAAAGCCGATAACCGATAAGCCAAACTGTTAATAGTAAATAACCATCCAATCCGCCCGATAAGCAGCCCTAATTCCAGCCCTATGGAGAAGATCCATCTCCAAGTATAAATACTTCGGACAAGATCCATGCCCAGGGAATATCCATACCTCAATAACATCAATTGCGCTCACTAAGGGTGCAAAGACTCTGGAGGGGCTCCTTTCAGCCCAAGCACTATAACAAGACAATGAAGGCATAATCAATATCCCGCTGCGGCATGCAGCCCCATCCCATATTGTCACTCAATATCAGGCTCTCGGCCTCACTTTGTCATCACTCTCCAGTCTCACACACAGAGGCTCAAAATGTCATGATACTAGCCCGAAATAATGATATGATGTGCCAAACAACAATAATCGAGACTGAGGCATGATATAATATGCATGAACATGACTGAGTATAAAATATCAATGAAGCTAATGATATGACAGCAAGAAACGACCTCTGGATCTCAACAATATCGGCATGAAGCCTTAACATGATAATTAGTATGATTTACAGCTCATTAACTTAATCACATAATCACAACACAGATATCAGCAAGAAAGAGTCACTAAGCAGTGCCATGGAATGATCCAGGCCACGATTCTCACGGTGCACGCTCGCACGCCCGTGACTTGGCATTTCCATCACCTTAATAGTAATCATAGAACACATAGTTCGGGGTTTCGAACGCTTAGAACCAAGTTTGGAAGCATTACTTACCTCAACCAAGCCAAAACTCTAACCCGCAATGCCCTTGCCTCTCGATCCGGCCTCCAAATGCTCCGAATCTAACCAAAATAAATATATTATCATCAACATATGCTAAAGGAACGAAACCCACATGAAAATTATCAAATTAGACCCAAAATCCCAAATTTTCTCAAACCCGGCCCCGATCCCACGTCTCGAAATCCAACAAAAGTTGTGAAACTAGAACCTCCTTTCACTCCCGAGTCCATACCTACCAAAGTCATCAAAATCGGATCCCAAATGGTCCCTCAAATCCCAAATTTAAACTCTCCAATTTCAAGCCCTAATCTCCCAACTTTCTTCCCTAATTTCCACTAATATCATGATTAAACAATGGAAAAATAGTCATAAATACAATTAATAAAGCTTAAGTAGCTTACCCAACTAATAACCCTTGATCCCTCTTGAGAAATCACTGCCCAAGCTCAACTCCCATCTTAAAAAATGTAGAACTTAGCAAAATGCGAAAAAAGACCTTTTTATACGTTCTGCCCAGTATTTTCAACATCTGCGGTCTCAGAGTCGCTTCAGCAATGCCGCACCTGCTGAAAAACCATCACAAGTGCGGTTTTCACTTAACCCTGGAATTCCCACTTCTGCGGTCTCGCAAGTGTGGTCCTTGTCGCGAAGAAGACCTTTTTATATGTTCTGCCCAGTATTTTCAACATCTGCGGTCTCAGAGTCGCTTCTGCAACGCCGCACCTGCGGAAAAACCATCACATGTGCGGTTTTCACTTAATCCTAGAATTCCCACTTCTGCAGTCTCGTAGGTTTTCTTCAGCTCCTCAAATCTCTACATATGCGGTCCAATCTCGCTTCTGCGAGGCTCGCACCTGCGGTCCCCAATCTGCAGGTACGAAAATGATAGAAGCAGCAAAGTTCAGCTGCTCAACCAAATTCCAAATCCTTCCATTAGCCAGCCGAATTCATCCCGAGGCCCTCGTGGCCTCAACCAAAAATACCAACAAGTCATATACCACTATAGAAACTTATTCCAACCTTCGTAACACTCAAATCAACATCGAAACACCAAATTGACCTCGGATTCAAGCCTAAGAACTTAGAAACTTCCAAATTCCGCATACGATGCCAAAACCTATCAAACCTCATCCGAATGACCTAAAATTTTGCACACACGTCACAAATGACACAGCGGACCTACTCCAATTTACGGAATTTCATTTCGACCCCGATATTAAAATTTCCACTACCGATCGGAAAATGCCAAATTTCCAATTTCGCCAATTCAAGCTTAAATCTACCACGGATCTCCAAAATACATTCTGATCACGCTTCTAAGTCCCAAATCACCTAACGAAGCTATCCAAACAATAAGAACTCAATTTCGAGATTATTTACCCACAAGTCAACTTCTGGTTGATTTTACCAACTAAATCACCAACTTAAGAGACTAAGTGTCTCATTCCACTCTAAAACCACTCCGAACACAACACAACCAACATGATATGCTCAAATACAATTGAACAACACACAAGGAAGCAGAAATAGGGAGAACGGGACTGCAACTCATGAAACGACTGGCCGGGTTGTTACAATAGCATTGCTAGTTAACCAATAATGAGACCATGTATGCAATAACAACTCGTTTCCATGTGTTACTTTATTTTAAAGTCTCCAAAATATAGACATTGTCATAGTTTTAAGTAGATTAGATGATTCAAACATAATATAATTCGTTCGAATTTCCCCATCACCCATATACAAATAACCCACAATATAACTATGAAGCCTCTAAATAGATACAAAAGAGTACTACAAAAGTGCCAGTTATAAGGCCCCAGCTACACCTCAAGTGCAATACATAAGGAACAAAATATATATGACCTCAAAATGAAATGGGGCTTACCAAGACTGCTGGGAGGAAGATGTACCGCTAACGCTGATCAATACTGCCTGCTAGGGAATCACCTGCATCCATTTAAGATGCAGCACCCCCGGCAAAAAGGACATTAGTACTGTCGAATGGTAATAGTATGTATAACTAAACACCATCTCATTATAATGAACATTAATACAAGTAGGGACAATCATAATATCAGTTAAGGTATTGGATATCTACCAAAATCAAATAAGGGATGAGATAAGTTTCAATTAAATTTTCATATTTTAATTCGCGAAGGCCTTCAGTACCAATATGACACCATTCACCATTTTGATTTCAATTTCTAATACAGTCACCACCATGTATGCAACATGGCATCCGATCACGACTCAATCGGCTAGGCCATCCCATGTGGGACATCAACCATAATTAATATTTAAATTTTAATACCAATTATAATCACCACCATGTGTACGGAATAGCGTCCAATCAGGACCCGATCGGCTAGTCCATCTCATATGAGACATGAACCACAATTACAATTTCGATTAAAAATTTTCGATACAGTCACCACATGTGTATGGCATGACGTTCAATCATGACACGATCGGCTAGGCTATCTCATATGAGACATCAACCACAATTCTATTATTCACTTGGCACATTGGCCGTATTTCATATTTACATTTCATATTTCACTTTTAGTATTTCTCGCTTTGTATCTCATATTTCATATTTCAAGTTATTTTCCACATTCCACATTACTATCATCACCAAAAACATAAAGAATTTTTATTCAAGACTTTGATTACTCACATGAGCAATTTAGTATCTAAGGCACATAAAGGCTTTCACACAATTTGGCATAACAATTTTTATTCGAATTTGACTTGAAGTCTAGGCGTTCTTAGCACATATTCCATATTTGAACACATCCCCAAATGATAAGATAGCATGATAAAATCATTAGAATACATATTGCACATATATTTTTCCATGCAAGCACAGTCGAAATAGCAATTTCTATAGCAATCAATTTGGGACTAACACCGGTTGCATGAATACCATGGGATTCAGTGCTAAGAAGAGGGGGTGTTAGCCATTCATACCTCAATAGAGCTTCCTTAAATTCTACTATATTTCGGAACTCTTAGCAACTTCAATCCATTTTAGGAATATAACAAGTTGAACCAAAAATTAGAAAGATGATCGTGATTCTAGCTCATTTGAGCACATTACCAAACACTAGGTGTGCATTATATTTTTAAGACCCTTTTGTGAAAGATTCTATCATCCCTCTCCCCATTATTTACCATTGTTATCTCACAGTCCTCCTACACTCTTTTATCACACATGCATGCAAGATAAATAACTACCTTACCCAAGGATGGTCTTAGTAATTACCCATTGTTAGAAGAAATTCGAAATTAAGAGCTAGGGCGCAGATTCTTACATTAAAGGTGAATACTTAGAGAATTTCCTTGCTAATCTTAATGAATTGAGCAAGAATTGATGGGTAATAGGTTTAAGATCACTTTCCCACTCGAAGTACTCTCTCTCACTCCAAAAGTATCACATTTAACCAGAAAAATGACCTGAAATGCTTATATAACGAGATTGGGCCAGGTTATAAAAACCCCAAAATGAAGCCCCGGAACAGGATTTACGGTCGCATATGCGACCGCATAATAATTCTGTGGTGCGCAAAAATGGGCCGCATAATGGCCCTCAGGAACTGGCATTTTTCTGCTTCAGTCTGTGACTAATCTGCGGTCCATAGAACCACCATCTGAAGAATCTCAAGGTTGGTTATGCGATCAGAGTGTGGCCCGCAAAATGATTCTACAGTCGTATAAAAGTCCACAAAAATGACATAAAAATGGCCCAAAAAGACTGCCTCACTCTACGGCCGGCAATAAGATTATGCGACCGCATAATGAGCCGTAGAGACGCATACTTCTGTAACATATTTTCCTTTAGATCTTTAGTGTGTTGGTCAACCCAAAAAGGTCCGAGCCGCGGCGAGCTTGCGAGTTGTGAAGAATTTCTACTATTTTAACACATAAGCCTAACTCGACACCACGAATTTTTGGGTTTTCAAGAAAAAATTTTATGGTGACTTACAAGAAAATACTATTTTTGTACCATCTATGAGATGGAAATTAGTTTCGGTTTCCCTTTTGGACAAAGCTGGTTATTCATTTTAAAAAAAATAATTCTATTATTAAAATTTTCTATGATTCATATGTTGTTGATGATGCTTTTTTAAGTGATGTTCTATATCGCTTGAATGTTAAATAAATTTTTTCTGTAATGCATGTTAAAAATATAGCCCACAAAAGGTCTGATATGAGTTAAACGTCTTACCTATTATGGCATATGTGTGTTGGTCATATTTCTAATGAAAGAATTGAATGATTGTTAAAAAAAATATTTTACCTGCTCTTGATTCAAAAGATTTTGAAAATTGTGTGGATTGTCTTAAGGGTAAAATGATCAAGGTTAAGGGAAAGGATTTTACTAGGAGCTCTGAACTCTTAAAAATTATTCATAATGATATTAGTGGACCTTATGTACCTACTTTGACCAATCATAAGTATTTTATTACTTTTATTGATGATTTTTCAAGATATTGTTATATATATCTTTTAAAATAAAAATCTTAAGCACTTGATAAGTTTAAAATTTACAATGCTTAAGTTGAAAAACAGCTTGGAAAATTCATTAAGAAAGTGAGGTCTAACAATGGTTGTGAGTACTACGGAAAATATGATGAGTCTGGTCAATGTATGGGGCCTTTTGTTTTTTTTTTATTGGAAAAACATGTGATAGTAGTACAATATACCATGCCAGGTATTCCCGAGCAGAATGGTGTGGCTGAAAGATGAAATCGTACTCTCATGGAAATGGTGAAAAGTATTATGTCAAGGACTAGCCTACCTAAGTATCTTTGGTGTGAAGCCTTAAAAATAGCTAGCTATATCCTGAATAGATTTCCTACAAAATCTGTCTTGAAAACTCCCTTTGAACTATGGACAACCCGAAAACTTAGCTTGAACCATTTTCACATTTGGCGATGTCCAGCTGAAGTTCGTATTTGTTCACGCATAGAAAAGAAAATTGATTCTAAAACTACTAGTTGTTTCTTTATAGGCCATCCTGATCATTCTACAGTTTTTAGGTTTTTCAATCCTGGGTGTGGCACTTTAATCATTGAGTCTATTAATACAAAATTTCTTGAGCATGATGTTTGTGATTGTGACTGTGACTGTGATTGTGATTGTGATTGTGATTGTGATTGTGATTTTAGTAAGGAAATTGTACTGAAAGAGAAGGAAGTCATTGTCCATGTACCTATTGTACATGAAAAGGTCATAAACCAAAATATTCATATAGGGGAGAATCAAGGGAACAACGATGCATATCCCATAGTTTCTGAGAAAAATGTACACAATGAACCACTCTGCAGGTCACAAAGAGAAAGAAGGTCTGCCATCTCTGATGATTTTATTGTGTATATGACTGAAAATCTTAGTGATACTCGATAGATGACTGGTCATTTATCATATGCTCAAGCTATTTCCTCTCCATTTGTTGATAAAATTGCGTGAGGCAATTGAAGATGAAATGCACTCCATGGAACACAATAAAATATAGGAGTTAGTTGAATTGCCTGTAGGTTTTAGACCTATTGGTTGCAAATGGGTGTTTAAAACTAAAAGAGATTCCAAGGGAAACATAGACCATTATAAAGCAAGGTTGGTTGTTAAGGGTTATACTCAGAAAGAAGGTATTGATTATAAAGAAATACTTTCTCCCATTTCATCTAAGGATACATTTAGAGTTGTGATGGCCCTTGTGGCTCATTTTGATTTAGAGTTGCACCAAATGTATGTTAAAACTACTTTCCTGAATGAGATTCTGCTTGAAGAAGTTTACACGGTTCAACCTGAAGGGTTTAAAGAAGCTGATAAAGAACATCTAGTATTCAAGCTTAACAAATTCATTTATGGTCTTAAACAAGCCTCCAGGCAGTGGTACTTGAAATTCAATGAAATCATTACAAAATTTGATTTTGATAAAAATAATCTTGATGAATGTGTTTTATCTCAAAAAAGCTAATGGTAATTTCATTATTATGGTTCTCTATGTTGATGGCATTCTGTTTGCCACAAATGATTTGGGCTTGATGAATGAGACCAAATATTTTTTGTCTAGGTCTTTTTTATATGAATGATCTTGGTGAAATTAAAAGATATAAGTCATGTGGTTTATTGGGTTTATTACAGCATTCCTACATTAAGAGTGTTCTTAAAACTTTCAATATGCAAGACTGTAGACCTAGTGTTGCACATGTTGTAAAAGGAGACAAACTTAGAAAGGATCAATCTCCGAAAAATGATGTTGAAAAAAGAACTATGAGAGATGTGCCATATGCAAGTGTTGTTGGTTGTTCGATGTACATACATGTTTATACAAGGCATGATATATCATTTATTGTTAATATGTTGGGAAGATTTTCTTTTAATCCTGGGTGGGCACATTGGGTGGCTACAAAGAAAGTGATGAGATATCTACAACGCACCAAAGACTTCATGCTTGTGTACAAAAAAGTTGATAATTCGGACCTGCTGGTATATTCAGATTCTGATTTTGCAGGTTGTCAAGATACTATAAAATCAGCTTCTGGGTATATTTTTATGTTGGGTGGATGTGCTATTTCTTGGAAAAGTGAGAAACAGAGCATCACTGCTACATCTACAATGGAACTTGAGTTTATTGCTTGTTTTAAGACTGCTTCACATGCTGCCTGGACAAAGAATTTTCTTATTAAATTGCAAATTGTTAATTTTATATCTAAGCCGGTGACTATTTTCTGTGACAACAGTGTAGTTGTGTTCTTCTCTTAGAATAACAAGAGAACAAGAGGCTCTAAGCATGCTAGCCTAAAGTTTCTTAAGGTTAGATACATGGTAAAAGAAGGTGACATATGTATTGAGCATATTAGCACAAAAACTATGTTGGCTGATCCTTTCACTAAAGGTCTTAGGCCTATAGTGTTTAATGAACATACTAAAAACATGGGTATTTAAGAGTCTTTTGATGTGATTTAATCAATGGGAGTTACTTTGCAATTGTTGACTGAGATATCACTTATTAATAAATTATAATTTTATGCAAGCTTGTGTTATTTTATATTTGTTATGCTTATTGACTCCAAATGAATATTGCATAAACTCATGATATCTTTGAGTTTTGCTGCTTGTTGCGTTGATTATCCCGGATAAGGCACAAGGAAAACCTCCTAAGGTGATATGATTTTAGTGTCATTTAATTTGAAGGCTCCTGAAGTGATATGGTTATTATATCACTTCGAGGATTATTTCTTTCTAAAAGGTGTGGCTCTGTTCACCTTGATTAGAAAGATAATATGCTTAGCACACATGTTTGATCTATGTTGATGGAAATTCTAGCATATGTGATCATATATAGAATATATACCTTGAAATGGTGTGATGCCTGATACGAATCTTGAACGACCCGGCCGTTCGTTTCTTGAATTACCACTCTGTTTCCCCCATTTCTGCTTTTTTATGTGTTGTTCAACTTCATTTTATCGTATCGCATTGGTTGGTTTAGGTTTGGAGTGATTTTGTAGAGAAGTGAGACACTTAGTCTCTTTTTGTGAAGCCTTAGTTGGAAAATCAACCGGAAGTTGACTTGTGAGTAAAAGGACTGGGATGTGAATTTTGATGGTTCAGATAGCTTCATAAGGTGATTTGGGACTTAGGAGCATGATCGGAATGTATTTTAGAGGTCTGTGGTAGATTTAGGCTTGAATTGCGAAATTGGAATTTTGGTGTTTTCCGGTTGGTAGTGGAAATTTTGATATCAGGGTCAGAATGGAATTTTAGAAATTGGAGTAGGTCTTTTGTATCATTTTTGATGTGTGTGCAAAATTTCAGGTCATTCGGATGAGGTTTGATAGGTTTTTGGATCGGTTGTGGAATTCGGAAGTTTTAAAATCATTAGGCTTGAATCCAAGGGTGATTTGGTGTTTCGGTGTTGTTTTGAGTGTTTCAAAGATTGGAATAAGTTTGGATGATGATATGTGACTTGTTGGCATGTTTGGTTGAGGCCCCGAGGGCCTTGGGATAGATTTGGATGGTTGATGGAAGGTTTGGAGTTGATTTGGAGTTGCAAGAATTTTCTGCTTCTGTTGTTTCCGCACCTGCGGATAGGGTACCATAGGTGCAATGATTGCAGAAGCGAGGAAAAGTCGTATATGCGCTTGGGCAGTGCAGAAGCGGAAGTTGAGACGCACATACGAGCCCGCAGGTGCTGTGGATTGAACACAGGTGTGGATGAGGGATTTTAAGTGAAAATATGTAGAAGGGGAGATTTGTCCGCATGTGCGGACTGCAGATATGACATCGGTACCGCAGTTGCGATTTTGATGGACAGAAAGTATAAATAGAGGCCTTCGCGAAATTTGGTCATTTTCCCACCATTTGTGTTAGGATTTGGAGCTTTTTGAGAGGGATTGAAGAGGGGTTCAAAGGGTAACACTTGGAGGTAATGTCGCCCCCGCCCCCTTTTTCCTCCCTTTTGATGGGGAGAGTCCGGGTTTCTACATTCATGGGGGGTAGGAACTCATTTCCTTTTGGGAATTGGATATTTTGAAGAGTCGCCACCTAACAGATTATAGTGCGTTAGGGCACCTAGAGCGATTAACTCTTGGATTGGTTTGTGTTACCAGAGATTTTGGGTAAAGGCTCAAAATAACCTCAAGGAGAAGGTGTTAAGCACCCCTCTTGGTCCACAACTATGGGTTCCGGTCGAACTTATATTTATGAATTAGTCCCTTAACAGAAAAAGTAGTTGAAACAAATAATTGAAAATAAAGCATTTTGGACATTGTATAACTCAAATTATAAGACAAAGATTTTGGACAAGTTGTGCATAAAAGGAAAGTAAAGTTTTCAAGCAAAGGGGATTTGGGAAAAGAGGGGTCCTAGGTTGGTTAGCCTACAGTATCACCCCATGCAATCCCGGTAAACACTCCTCAGTGAGGGGCTAGACGTGATATTAGCGCGTAGTCATCATATCCCGTTTTACCCAAGTCCCTCTTCTTGGTCATAGCCTAAAGCGTACTAGTTACCTTGACACTGCATATGTGTGCACTACACGTCCCTTCCTTGTGGTCCTGGAGGTATTTTAGGACCTCTAAATCCGGGCAGTTCTAGAAAACCCCTAAGGTGCTTAAAAAGGAGAAAATTTTAGGCGACAGGCAAGAATAATTAGGACTGCATATAAATTAAGTTAGAGGCTCACAGTTACCTCATCAAGCATATCCCATAAGGGCACATCTTCAAACAACATTCAGACACTTAATAAAACAAATCCTAGAACATGATATCTAGATTAGCAGAGGTTATAAAGTACTGAATTAGGCCAATATGTGAAGGGTTCTGTTTAACTTGCCTACTGATTAAACCTGTTAAATCTGAACAACTTTAAGTAGTAAGAATTGTAGAATTTAAAAGACTCCTTACAGGGTTGCCTAAACGCAGAATAGTGATGTCCCAAAAGCTGAATAACTACGTTGATATAGTAAAACAATGAGCACATTTTAAGAAGAACTCTTGAATTTCTATAGGCATGCTTTCTAATAGCTGATTAGGGCAGTACTTGAAAGAATTCATTTAAGGAAAACAAATCATTGATTAGACCAGTTTCGAAGTAAACTAACACCAATTGAACTGACTTATTTAAACTAAACTGATTTTAGGTCTATAGGCGAAATTTCTGATGTTATTCTCTATAAGCATGGTATCTGGTTGTTAAGAGCTGACGTTAGAAATTTATATGCATGATTTCTAGGTGTAAATACCTATTGGAACAGGAAACTGAACTTGATCACATGCTTAAGTATGGTATCTATTTATCAAGTTGATTTTTTAAATCTATGGACATGATTTCTATTATTTGGAACCATTTAAACCCTATAGGCAGGATTTCTAGCATGGTGAGGCAAACATAACAACTATATTAAATGATCCTATAGGCATGGTTTCTAATATGGTAGGGCAGACATAGCAAATATATGTAATCCTATAGGCATGGTTTCTAATATGGTAGGGCAGACATAGCAAATATAAAATCCTATAGGCATGGTTTCTACCCATATTACCCCATAAATATGTAACTACCCACCCCTTTTCACTAATCACCCCAATATGCATTTACAAATTATTACAAACCAGATGAATGAATTACATAGATAAAGGAAAAGAAGAAGTTACACTATAGGGAGCTTGAAGTAGGACCAAGTGCTTTCCCAAACCTCCAATAACCTCAAATGCCAATTTCATAGACAATATTATTGTCTAGGTGCGTCAGAGTTCCCTAAGAATCACAAGGATCCTAGGCAGTGCTCACACCTAAACTTTGCAATCAAATTGAGTAAGCGTAGTGTGGAAAGGCCAGCCTCAGTGTGCCAGAGTTCAAAGGGATCTCAGAAGGATCCCAAGGCAGTACACACACTGAGGGGGCAAAACCTAGGGACTTAGGAGTAAAGTGAGAGTGCTAGACATAGTTTGAAGGGATTTTTAGTAAGAAAATAGTGTTAAAGAGACTTGTTTTAAATAGTTTCATATAATAAAGAGAGTTGCTTAGTAAAAAAGTTTTTGACAACAGTTATGGAATCAAATAAACAACAGACCCAACACAAAACCAAAACAGGTTCTGCAACATTCAAAGAACAGCCTTCACACAGGGATAATGGGAATTGGGGGCATATAAAGCATATGTAGTGAGCATATAACAGACAAAAGTGCACATAGCTACAGAATCAGAAGTATTCTAGGGGATTCATGGGATTAGGATACAACATGAACTTCAGAAATGACACAGAACCAAGTAACTTAAGGTACAAGTTGTTTTGCCAAATAAAGGTTCATACTAAAACTAGTTAAACATAAAATGGAATAGAGTCGCATTGAGACATACTACAAAAAGGGGGGGAGGTAACATTTCATGAGCATGTTGATCCTAATGGGGGTAGTACATAACATAACTAGATAGACAAGAAAACATCTCAACTACAGGTTGCACAATAAAACCTTAGATAGAAATATATTAGAAACCGGATGAACTGAAGTAGTAAAAGAAACATATTGTTTTTTTGAAACTTGAATTAAAATCAAAACATACCAGTAAAGAAGATAGTAAACACAAAGTGGAGGATAGGAGAGTTCAATAATTAGCATTGCCTCCCAGCCGGCTAATTCAAGACAGTAGCAAGTAGCAAAGAAAGAAAGCAGAAAGCTTTGAGTGTAAGAGAGAGAGTTTTTGAACCAATGTGTCTGTATTGTGTTAGTGAAAGGGCAGGGTATTTATAGTTTGAAAACTTGTAGAAAATAAGGCAAGAATCAAAGTTCAGCAATAATTATTGAACCATGTACTAATTAGAATCAAATCAATGTAACTACTTCCCTTCAATTTAGGAGTTAAATAGCGAATAAGGAAATAAATCAATGTACAACAAATAAGGAAAGATTTCAAATACAGTAATTATAGGGTAAACAATTAGGGATAAGTTCAGAAAAACTCTAATTAAGGAGATAGTCAGTAAGAATCAAGTACCAATGCAGACAAAGTAAGAAAGTCAATCAAATTTAATAGAAATGGTAGGATTCGAAGGTTTAAAAGGTCTTCCAATCAAACCAAGAAACAGGGGATCTAGAATCAATCAAAGAGAAAGTCATGAGTCAGTGTTTGGAATATAATAAAGTAAGGCATGGATAGCAAAAAGTCGACATACAACTCTAGCAAACATGAAGGTTAAACAGTACTGATAAAAAGAGGCAAGTCTTGAACAGTCAAGACGAACACAAGCTCAAAGAGTTGATGTAAGTTAGGCTAAGAAACTCAGTAGAAACATATTCGAGGCAAGATAGTCACAGAAACTCAAATGAAAATCGGTCAGTCATGCTGATACACAGAACCAAACGAAGAAACCTAGAAAATTAGGGATTTCAACATAGACGAGTTAAAGATGTAGTAAACTCATAGAATCAGTTAAAATAATACAAGAAATAGAAGTTTAAACACAAAGAATCAGTTAAAGAGGATTTTAAAAAGAAGTACCAAAACCCTAGTTTTTTAGAAACAGATGAAAAACACTTAAAAATCAATGGTTCTTGTAAAGAATCTCAAGGACAGTGTAAAATATTAAAGGAATAAACTCAAATCATCTTAGATCTGTACAGATCAAGGATGTATAGAAAATAAATTAGGGTTTTCGAAAGAAACCCATATAGAGATGAAGGAACCTGTCGAGAATCCCAAGGATCATAAGAAATACAGAACGATTTTGCTTGAAATCACACTAGAATAGCTAAGAACAGACAGGAGATGACCCTAAATGCAAGTCGGCATGGCACTGGGCCCTTGAAGACCTTAGAGAAGACAATCATGGCATGAGATAAGCCATTGGAGTCGTAGGAGACGATGAGAGGTCACCGGAGATGGGAGGTCGGCGGTTGAAGGGCTAGGGTTAGGTTGAGAGCGTACTGAGAGTAGATAGGATTTTAGGGCGGCGGTATGTGGAAAATGATTAGGGTTAGGGGTTGTTTAGAATTAAAAAAAAGGAATGAATCAATATGGGACATTGATCTGAATGTTTAGAATTAAAAAAGGAAAGAATCAATACGGGCAGATCAACGGCCCTGATCTGATGGGTTCTAGGTTGGGTAGTTGTATTTAGGGTCTGGGTCGGGTGGTTTAATATGAAACTGGGTTAGGGTATTGGGTTTAATTAGGTTAAAATTGAAATCCAATTTGGCTAAGTTTTAAATAGTCAATTTAACCCTATATAATTTATAATAAATAATAGATGATTTCTAAAAAATGATTTAAAATATATATTTAACATTTTAAAAAATATAGAAGATCATTTTATGCATACAAAACGTAATTGTACATTAATAGGGCTAATATTGTAATTATATGCAAAGTGGCTTAAAAATATAAATGCAATTATAAAAAATGCACAAAAAATATTTAAGCAATATTTTAGCATAAATATAGAATTTATATGAAACTAAATTACCACAACAATAATTTGAGGGATAATTATTGAAGATTTTATGAGTAAAAGTGGAGGAAATAAATCAATTAAAAATATTTAAAAATTATAGAAAATTTTAAAAATCTTGTGCATTCTTATATATATATGATATTTTGAAAGTATTTATGCATATTAAAAATATATAGGGAAAAATTTGGTATCAACAACTACCCCTCTTTACCCGCGAAGGATGAAAGAGTTTTCCGGTAAAGAAAGGATGGCCAATTTTGACCGGACGGGATGCTTTGAAAGAAAGAGACCGGACTCTAGTATTCGAGTTGCCTACGTATCCCTAGTTTTACAGGAATCAGGCCATGTGTAGTTCTGGATTCATTTGCAGAATATGCCGATGAAATTATTGCAAGAACGGACACGCGATGCCGAAGCGGCTATGGTGAGCGGTTAAAGCTCGGGACAGTCGAAGGAACTGGAGTGAGATCGCTCATGCTAGGATAGCGGTTGCTTACTGGTTACCTGCAAATAAAAGATTCTACAAACATGTACTTGTGAGAAAATTTAAATATGATGCAGATTCCCGTTGGATCATGGAGGTTGTCTTTCGACAGTTAAAGATGACGTCCTTGGACCATGATGTCCTGGGCCATGAATTTTTTAGAGAGGTATTCGTAGGCCATGAAATGATGTTCTCGGGCCATGAAGATGGTGCCTCCGAACCATGACGCCTTTGAATAATGATATGCAAATTTGAGAGATCCTCAGGCCATAGCATGGTGTCTTCCCGCTATGAGGATGATGCCTTTAGACTAAGACGCCTTTGGATAGATTGGCAATATTTTAGCCCATGATATGAAGTAATAAGATGTTGACAAGACAAGGCTTAGTCTTGCGAAATGGAGGGCAGAGATTAGCTCGATAGAAGAGCAAATAGATAGTGCTAGAAATAGAGTAAAATTTGTGCGAAAAGGGACAGTGCTTAGTCCCATGCAAATGGGAGGAAAGTATTATCCTCATGCAAATATGGATACAAGGATTAACCTCATGCAAATAGGAAGGTAAGGATTAGCCTCATGCAAATATAGATACAAGGATTAGACTCATGCAAATAGGGAGGCAGGAATTAGCCCCATGCAGTTATGGAGTCAAGGATTAGACTCATACAAATAAGGAGGCAGGGATTATCCTCATGCAAATATAGATGTAGGGATCAGCCTCATGCAAATATGGAGGCAGGGATTAGCCTCATGCAGGTATGGAGTCAAGGATTAGAGTCATGTATTTATGGAGGCAAGGATTAGCCTCATGCAAATAGGTAGGCAAGGATTAGCCTCACGCAGTTATGAAGGCAAGGATTAGCCTTATGCAAATATCAAGGCAGGGATTAGCCTCATGCAGGTGTGGAATCAAGGATTAGACTCATGAAGTTATGGAGGCAAGGATTAGCCTTATGAAAATAGGAAGGCAAGGATTAGCCTCATGCAAGTATGGAGGCAGGGATTAGCCTCATGCAGATATGGAGGCAGGGATTAGCCTCATGCAGGTAGGGGGCAGGGATTAGCCTCATGCAAATAGAGAGGCAAGGATTAGCCTCATGCAAATATGGAGGCAAGTATTAGCCTCATGCAGAGAACAAGTTGTTTGATGGACCGGTTGATAGTAATCTTGATTCGTGCATATATTTACGGATATTATCGTTATGTAAGATGTGCCTCCGTTCAAAGAAAAATTGTAAGTTTTGTGGGGGGGGGGGGGGGGGGGGGGGGGGAAGGTTGGTTCGTGCCTCTGTCAGCTGGCTTTACTTTGCTCTATTCTGAAAGCCTTTCGAGTTCCCCTGGGTGACACTTGACTGTTATAGAAATAGAGTTTTTGAAAATATGCAATTTGATTAAAAAAAATAAAGTTATTTCAGAAATATATTGATACATTTAGATGAACTAGCGACTGTAACACATCTTAAGGCATTGCAGCTCTCTTGTGTTGGAATTTTGAGGGTCCTTCTTAAAATTCTGCCCCGGTTTGGTGGGCGATCTTTTGACAGTTTACGGATAATAGGCCTTGTTGAATCTTCTCAAAATTTTGCCCCAATTTTTTAACTGATTATCGACTGTCTGACAAATGTTGGCGCTGGCTGGACTTGCTCCGTAATTTTGAGGGTCCTCCTCAAAATTCTGCCCCAGTTTCTGAGCTTGGGAAAAATGGAAATTTTATTATGATATAATCGAACCCATAAGTATGCCTATGTATCCCCTCTTAAACGGGAATTAGGTCAAGCGTAGTTCAATTACATCAGATGAGAAAATGTAAATAATCTCATAATAGTATCTCTTGACTGCGTCTGAATTGATTGGTTTTGGCCATATTTCTCCATCCATTTCTGTGAGTATGAGTGCTCCTCCTGTTGGTACCCTGTGAACCATGTACGGGCCTTGCCAGTTGGCAGAGAATTTTCCTTTTGCTTTATCTTGATGTGGGAATATCTTCTTCAGCACTAGCTGTCCTGGTGCAAATTCTCTAGTTTGACCATTTTGTTGAAAGCTCTGGACATTCTTTTTTGATAAAGTTGGCTGTGACATACTGCGTTCATCCTCCTTCCATCGATAAGGGCCAATTGTTCATAGCGACCATTTATCCACTCTACATCGCTAAGTTCGGCTTCCTGTATGGTTCTTAATGAAGAAATCTCTACCTCGACTGGGATGACAGCCTTGGTACCATAAACCAGCATGTAGGGAGTTGCCTCGGTTGATGTGCGAACCGTAGTGCGGTATCCTAATAAAGCAAAAGGTAACTTTTCATGCCATTTGTTGTGGTTCTCTACCATTTTCCTTAATATCTTCTTGATGTTTTTGTTGGCGGCTTCTACGGCTCCATTCATCTAAGGTCTGTAGGCTATAGAATTCTTGTGTTTGATTTTGAAAGCTTCAAACATGTATTTCATCAGATCACTGTTGAGATTGGTGGCACTATCAACAATAATGGACTCGGGAACCTCAAATCGGCAGACAATACGATCCTTGACAAAATCTGTGATGACTTTCTTGGTTACAACTTTGTAAGATGCAGCTTCCACCCATTTTGTGAAGTAATCAATGGCGACCAGAATGAAACTGTGTGCGTTTAAAGCAGTAGGCTCAATTGGACTGATGATGTCCATTCCCCAATCAGCAAATGGCCAAGGTGATCTTGTTGCATTGATCTCATTTGGCGGCAGTTTTATCATGTCGGCATGCACTTGACATTGAAAGCATTTGTGGATGTACTAAATGCAATCCGTCTCCATGGTCATTCAAAAGTAACCTGCCCTGAGTATCTTCTTAGCCAATATGAAACCGTTCATGTGTGGGCCACAGGTCCCAACATGCACATCCTCAAGTAGCTTAGAAGCTTTCTTCGCATCGATACACCTTAGTAAACCCAAATCAGGAGTCCTTCTGTACAAGTTTCCTCCACTGTGGAAGAAGTGATTCGACAATCTCCGAAGTGTGCATTTCTGAGTGTGATTTGCATGCTCTAGGTATTCTCCTTCGATAAGTACTCCTTGATGCCATGGAACCAAGGCTTTCCATCCGTTTCGTCTTCAACGTAAGCACAATATGCCGGCTGATTATGGATATTTACCGAAATTGGATCGATATAATTCATATATGGATGTTGTATCATAGATGACAAAGTTGCCAATGCATTGGCAAACTCGTTCTGATTTTTGGGCACATGTCAGAATTCTATCTTTGTGAACCTCTTTCTCAATTCTTACACATGGTGCAGATATGGCAATATCTTGGAGTTCTTGGTGGCCCACTCTCATTGTACTTGGTACACAAGCACATTTGAATCTCTGATCACGAGTAGTTCCTAAATGTTCATGTCGACTTCCATGTTAAGTCCTAGCATGCAGGCTTCATATTCTGCCATGTTTTGGTGCAGGGAAATCTTAGTTTAGCATATATCGGATAATGCTGACCCGTTTCGGATATCAAAACTGCCCAGATGCCTACTCCTCTGAAATTTGTAGCTCCATCGAAAAACATCCTCCAACCGTCATATGCGTCGGTAATGTCTTCCCCAAGGAACGGCACTTCTTCATCAGGAAAATACATTTTCAGAGGCTTGTATGCTCCTCCCACTGAATTTTCAGCAAGGTGATCTACCAATGTTTGTCCCTTGACCGCCTTTTGAGTTACGTAGATGATATCAAACTCACTTAGTAGTATCTGCCATTTAGCCAGCTTCCCAGTTGGCATGGGTTTTTGAAATATGTACTTCAAAGGGTCCATGCTGGATATGAGGTATGTAGTGTAGGCACAGAAGTAATGCCTCAATTTCTGAGCTGTCCAGGTCAAAGCACAACAAGTGCGTTCAAGCAGAGAATACCGTGCTTCATAATGTGTGAACTTTTTACTTAAGTAATATATGGCTTGCTCCTTTCTTATCGTCTCGTCATGTTGTCCTAGAACACATCCAAAGGCTCCATCCAGTACAGACAGATAAAGTAACAAAGGTTGTCCTGTCTTTGGCGGGACCAGCACTGGTGGTGTGGATAGGTATTCCTTGATCTTGTCAAAGGCAAATGACAATCCTCGATCTAGTTTGTTTTAGCATCTTTTCTTAGCATCTTGAAGATGGGTTCACATATGACCGTGGATTGTGCTATGAAGCGACTAATGTAGTTGAGACATCCTAGGAAGCTCATCACGTCCTTTTACTCTTAGGTGGTAGTAACTCCTGAATAACTTTAACTTTAGGTGGATCCAGCTCGATCCCTCGATAAATGACGATGAATCCCAATAACTTTCCTGCGAGAACCCCGAATGCACATTTTGCATGGCTTAGTTTCAAGTTGTACCTCCTTAGCCAGCCGAAGAACCTCCTCAAGTCTGCTATGTGATCTGTGGCCCTCTTGGATTTGATAATGACCTCATCCACATACACCTCTATTTCTTTATGTATCATATCATGGAAGATGGTTGTCATGGCTCTTATGCAAGTGGCACCAACGTTCTTCAAACTGAATGGCATCATCTTGTAACAGTATACACCCTGTGATGAGCCAAAGGGTTTTGGGTCATCACCTATTTTCTCTTTCATTCTGTGCTTTCGAGACCTTGAAAACCTCATTTTTACTTGCCTAGATTTGCGT
The DNA here is from genome assembly GCA_026770625.1 of Nicotiana glauca. Lineage (NCBI taxonomy): Eukaryota > Viridiplantae > Streptophyta > Magnoliopsida > Solanales > Solanaceae > Nicotiana > Nicotiana glauca. Next base: position 13,714 of record MU785047.1, on the reverse strand, counting down.
GCGCAGTTCGGGCACGTAGCCGAAAAGCTTAAATATGAATTCTGTGTAAAAATTGATGAATTTTGATATTAATATGATTAAAGTTGACTTTGGTCAACATTTTGGGTAAACGGACCCGGACCTATGATTTGGCGGTCCCGGAAGGTGCGTAGAAAAATATGGGACTTGGGCGTATGCCCAGAATCGAATTCCGAGGTCCCAACCCCGAGAAATGAATTTTTGTGTGAAATTATTTTCTGAAATTAATTAAGGAAAATGGAAAGGAAATTTGATCAGAAGACTATGGTATCAGGCTCATATTTTGGTTCCGATGCCCGATACAAATCTTATATGTGATTTAAGCATTTTCTGTAAAGTTTGGTTGAAAACGGACGTCATTTGACGTGTTTCTGACTTAATAATGGAAAATTTGTGTTTTATGAAAAGTTGAAGAAATCATGTGATTTGAGGCTTGATTCCATGTATATGATGTTAATTTGGCGATTTAATCGCATGCTTTAGTTCGTAGGATGTTGTTGAGTTAGTGTGTGTGTTTGATTAGGAGCCCCGAGGGCTCGGGAGTGATTCGGAGGTGGTTCGGGGTATTTTGAACTTAGGAAATGCAGCATAATTGCTGCTGTCAGTTGTCCATTTTTTCCTTCTATGCGATCGCATAGGATAGGCCATGATCGCATAGAGCAAATTGCTAAGGCTCAAGAATCCTTCAATGCGATCGCATTACAGCCTCCGCGATCGCATTGTACAAAACTCAGCCCCTTTATTTTATTCTATGTGTTCGCAATATTTCTTCTGCGATCGCAGAGCTCATCCAACCTGAATCTATGCGATCGCATCCCCTCTTTTGCGATCGCATAGGGCATTTTTGCCCAGTTATTTTAAAAGCCTAAAAACAGAACAGTGACGGGATTATTCCAAATTTCACACGAGCTCTTCTTCTCCACAGCCCCTAGGCGACTTGTAGAGCGATTCTTCACCAAATATTCTTGGGTAAGTATTATCTAACTCATTTTCTTCATTTTCTATCATCATCCATTGAAATCCTAGGCCTAAAACATGTAATCTAGGGTTGAAATTGGGGGAAATGGGTAGAGTTAGGGCTTTTCTATTTTCTTCGATTTAGACCTCGTTTTGGGGTCGAACTTGAAAACAAATTATATATTCGGGCTCGTGGGCGAATAGGTGATATGGAATTGGTCCGAACCTCGAGTTTTGACCAAGCGGGCCCAGGGTCAATTTTGGAAGAAAGGTTGGGAATCTATATTTAGGCATTGGATTTGGTTTGTTAAGCTATTATTGATACTATAAAGTCGTTATTTCATAGATTCGATTGAGTTGGAGCCAAATTCAAAAGGGAAAGCGGTCGTTGTGGATTGATTTAGCCGTGGAAGTTGAGGTAAGTGTTTGGTCTAACTTTGGCTTGAGGTAATAGGAGTAGATTCTTATTTGCTAATTTCTATTTGTTGAGTACGGTGTATAGGCATGGTGACGAGTATCTATACACTAGTATCGAGCATGACCGTGAGTCCTGAATTGCTAAATTATCGAATTCTTAATTGTTGTTTATCAGGACTTGGTTGGAAATCTTTAATGCTGAGCCAGTAATTGTTAAGACTGAGTATTGATTTAATTGTGTAAAGTAGAAATTGAATAAGTTTGGTTATAGCTGGATCTCCCTTGCTGGGATAGTTTATTATATTATCTTGTTCCCTTCCCGGGATAGTTTATTATATTAACTTGTTCCCTTGTCGGGATAGCTTATTATAACATCTTTCCCCCTTGCCAGGATTATTTTGTGTATTGTGTTGAAAGAAATGGGATCGTGTGGCACGCCGACCACGAGATATTATGAAATGGGATCGTGTGGCATGCCGACCATGAGATATTATGAAATGGGAGCGAGTGGTACGCCTACCACGAGATATTATGAAATGGGAGCGAGTGGTACGCTTACCACGTGATATTATGAAATGGGAGCGAGTGGGCCTACCATATGATATTATGAAATAGGATCGAGTGGTACGCCTACCACGTGATATTACGAGAAATGGGATCGAGTTGCACGCCTGCAACGAGAGGAAATTGAAACAAGTGAA